>VZRI01001074.1:0-20853 GCA_013397515.1 Upupa epops
CAATGATTCTATGATTTTATTCTACTGTGAGCAGTGCTTGAACAACTTCTACGTTTCAATATGATTAATGAATGAATAATTATTCTTAATATTATAATATTTTCAATAGAATACTGATAAATTATTAATAATTCCTCCGTAACCCACAGCACCTGCATTCCATCCCTGAGTATACTCACAGGATCCTTAGAACTACCCATCCTCTAAGCATTGGCCCAGTTGTCTGGGTATTCGGTTCTGCCCTTCACATCACCCAGTAGAGACAACATCATGTGCCACTGCTGTCTTGCATTTCATCATCAGATAAGACGTAAAAGCTTGTTGGCTTTACAGACATTGTCTATGCAAACAAAGAAACCCCAAAGCAACCAACCCCCCATCCTAAATCATTCCTCAACACAAGGTGTCAGCTATGGAGTCACAGCTTCTTCTCGAAAGCCTTGCCGTGGTCTTTCTCTAGAACTTGTAGGAAAATCTATGGCAGAGTTAATGAAAGAACTCATCAGGAGCATCCTAGCTGGGAGCCCTTCCAAGCAGAGCCGAGCTGAAAAGCTCCTGCTCAGCACAAAGCCCCCACCTGTCAATATTCCAATTACCGCCCTCCCGCCTGATCACACTCCGATTGTTTTCCAATAATTATTATAATCACCCTCCGCCACAAGGGCAGCGAGCTGTTACAGGGCTTCAGGTGAGAGGCAAAGGACTGAAAAAACCCCCCACCCCCCAAACAAGGAGCCAGTCATCTGTGCAGATCTTTCCTCGGGGCAGCTCCTTATTTGAACAGCTGCTGCGGAGGCACAAACCGCCCCCCGAGCCGAGCGCGGGCTCCGTAGCACCGTGCATGGGGAGGGGGGGTTGTTGTTGTTGGTCCTAACTGGAGTCCTGCACATGACCACTCGCTTTCCCTACTGGAAATAATTTCTCTAAATGAAAGGTTGCTGCAGTGTTTCAGCCCCCTGTCAAAGATTTCTCGTTGGACAGGCTCCTTCAAAAAAAACACCCCCAAGCGACCGACCGACCGACCGACCCAGGCGGGTTCTCACAGCCTAGCTTCACGAGCTGGGTTTTGCTTGATGAGAGGATTAAGAAATCCTTTTCTAATCAGGATGGCTTCCTCTGTTGTGTTTGATCGGACACGAGAGTTCGGGTTTGTTTGTGTTTTGCAGGAATAAGTGACTTCAACCTACTGTTAGGAATGGTTTGTCTAACCCCCCACCCTCACCACCCCCCAGAACAACTGTATCATGGAATTGTGGCATCCTTAGGGATGGGAAGGGACCTGGAAAGATCACCCAGTCCAACCCCCTGCCACAGCAGCATCACCCAGACCAAGTCACAAAACATCACAGAACAGAGCGTTACGGACTGGAAGCGACCTGGAAAGACCATCCAGTCCAATCCCCCTGCCACAGCAGGGTCACCCAGACCAAGTCCAGGTGAGTTTCAAACGTCTCCAGAGAAGGAGACCCCACAAACCCCCCAGGCAGCCTCCTCCAGTGCCCCATCACCCTCCCTGGGAAGAAGTTACAGAACCACAGAACCAGTCAGGGTTGGTCTCTCCTCCCCAGTCCCTAGTGTGGGAACAGCCCCAGGTTGTGCCAAGGGAGGGGTAGATTGGACATCAGGAAAAATGCTTCCCTGGCAGAGTGCTCAGGGGTTGGAACAGGCTGCCCAGGGAGGGGATGGAGTCACTGCCCCTGGAGGGGCTCAAAAAAACTGTAGACATGGCCTTAGAGAATGGGGTTCAGAGGGAACGGTGGGGTTGAGTTGACAGTTGGACTTGATGACCCTCTAGACCTCTTCCCACCTCAAAGATTCTATGATTAGATGATTCTACATCCCTGAAGGAGCCCTCCACAGCAGTGTCAAACACAGACATACATGAACCCCGGGGAACCGAGCTCAGTGGGCAGGGTGGGGTTGGGTCGATGGTTGGACTGGATGATCTCGGAGGTCTCTCCCAACCTTAATGGTTCCATGACCCCGAGCTGTGTTGGCAGAGCACAGACAGCACACGGTATCTATCTATTTTCCCTTTGCTCAATGTTTTTAATGTATACCTTTGTGTTTACCACCTCTTGTTTAAGGCGATGCCGTTAATTCGGGACCCGCCTGGTAAACAGCCTCCAGCCGGCGTTGATTTGCAGCCTACAAATAGGCCATCAAGCAAATTCACTGCGATTCATTTGCCTTTTACCATAACAGCTTCTAATTCACTCTTATTGCTGCCACCCTCCTCCTCTGCCGTGTTTCACCTCTTCACCTGACCTCCGCTCGCCTACCTGTTGTCTCCTCTAAGCCATGGGGAAGTTTCCCTCTGCTTTCCTTGCACACACTCGAGCTCCTGCTAAGTGACACTGCTCTGTGGAGCCATCCTCGCATTGTCCCCCCTCTGATGGCTCCACACTGGCTCGCACTTTCATCCAGTTCTGCCTGAAAATTAGGCAGATACCGAAGTGCTTTGCTGAGCACGGGTGTCCTGCACAGAGTTGCTGGAGGGTGTCCAGCACAGAGCAACAAAGATGAGGAAGGAAGGAGAGCAGCTCCCTGATGAGGAAAGGCTGAGGGAGCTGGGGCTCTGGAGCTGGGAGAAGAGGAGGCTGAGGGGGGACCTCATTGCTGTCTCTCAATCTGTGAGGGGTGGGTGTCAGGAGGATGGAGCCAGGCTCTGCTCAAGGGCATCTGGGGACAGGACAAGGGGCACTGGGTGACAGCTGGAGCAGAGGAGGTTCCCTCTCAATCTCAGCAGGACCTTCTTCCCAGGGAGGGTCCCGGAGCACTGGCACAGGCTGCCCAGGGGGGCTGTGGAGTCTCCTTCTCTGCAGACGTTCCAGCCCCGCCTGGCTGTGTTCCTGTGCCACTGGGTCTGGGTGATCCTGCTGTGGCAGGGGGACTGGACTGGGTGATCTTTCCAGGTCCCTTCTGATCCCTAAGGATCCTCTGATCCCACCAGGGCTGACATCTGCACTCATGGATACCCCACTTTGCCCGCTGTTCATGGCGAGCAGATTTCCTGGTACCGCGGCGGCACCGAGATGCTCTGTAAATGGTTCCTATAGCAACCGTATCCAGGTGAAAACTGCAAGATCTCTCCTTCCCCCCTTCCCTCTCCCCACCTCTCCTTTCTTTGCAGAGGTTTTTCGTGGCAGGGGGTGAGCGGAAGGGAATTAACTAGGTGCTTTCACCGCTTCGGCTTACCCACACACAACCCCCGTGAGTGGCATCGCCGGGAAGCTGAGCTGCGTGCCCACGGGACCTGCTGGATGACTTGGTGTCCAGACAGACATCAGTGGCCATGAACGGCCACTACATACGGGCTGTGTGTTTCCACCTTCAGTCTGTTCAAGGAGAAGATCAACTGATTCGTAGGGCTTTGCAAAGGGCTTTATCTGCCATCCCAGGGAGGGAAAGGAAGGAGTGGAAGGAGGGACCAAAGAGAAACCAGGGCGATTGTGCTTCAGATGAGCTCAAACTCTTTGGAAATGGCTCTGATAACTTTGCAGCTATAAAAACACCAGATAGCCTTCCTTCCCATCCTGGGCTGTGTGAGGATGGTTTAGATGTGGTGCTCACAGATCTGGTTTAGCAGCGGCCTCGGTAGAGCAGGGTTATTGGTTGGGCTCTGTGATCTCAAGGGTATTTTCCAGCCTGAGTGACTCTCTGATTCCAAAGTCTTCTGCTCTAAGCCCGTTTGCCATTGCCTCTCCAAAGTGAGGGGGTTCAGTCCTTCCCTTGCTCGTGAGGGGAAACAGAGAGCAAGTTTTCTCTTGGCTTGGAACACAGCAAGAGGAAAGATCTTGATCAGAGTCTGTAAAATATGTGAGGGAATGCCTGGATGATCTTTAAAGCGACCTGAAAACAACTCAAAGTCGCTGCTGAGCTGAGCTGAGCTGTGCTGGCAGCTCTCCCCAGGGACTGCCACCCTCGGGGCAACCATGGCATGTCACACCTTGCTTGGCGTGCGCAGAGCTAGGGGAGCAGCACGTCTGCCATAGGATGAGGAGATGAAGACACAGAGGAGCAGAAAGCAGGGTCCCACGTCTTGTTTTGAGGATCTCAAAGATAAAAGCCAGGAAAATGATCCTGAATGGCTGTGAAGAGCTCAGGGTTTCTCCTGCCACGCTCTGCTCTCTGCTCTTGCCCACAGTACCCCGCTGCCGCCAGCCTCATCGCTTCAAGTGTACTTGCAAGAGTCCTGGGTTTGCTTACTTCTCTCAGGGTCTACAGCCAAAGGAGGACTGCCTGTCTGACAGGAGTAAGAGGTTACAAGCTCTTGGCTTTTCCTGGGTAGAAAATGATGCCAGCAGCATTTTCAATTCGTGTGGGACTAGCAAAGGGAGGGCTGGTGAGAGGGGAGTAGGGGACTCTTGGGAAATGGAAAACAGCAGGAGAGCTGGGTTTTCTTTGCTGTGCTATGCAAATCGAGCATGACTCTGAAACTGAGCTGATGACTCTGACTCTCATCTCTCAAGAAGCCTCCTTTCCACCTTCCTGGCGATATCTCTGCATTCCAGCGGAGACAAATCGCTCTCTGCAAAGAAGGATCCTGCCAATTCAATCCTATAACCTGTCTGTTTGACAATCGAATAATGCTTAGAGATGTGCAGGGACATGCAGGTAAAAGAAAGGCAAACCTCCCCAAACCGAGTGCTTTGGTTTAGAGCTGGGGTTATTTTGCCATACAGTCAAGCTGGTGCCACCAGGTTCGTTCTACAGAGCAGTGATCAGTAACCAACGGGGCACCAGTGAGACTGCATCTGGAGTGTTGGGTCCAGGTCTGGGCCCCTCAGTCCCAGAAGGACACAGAGCTGCTGGAGGGTGTCCAGCGTAGAGCAACCAAGATGATGAAGGAGAGCAGCTCCCTGATGAGGAAAGGCTGAGGGAGCTGGGGCTCTGGAGCTGGGAGAAGAGGAGGCTGAGGGGGGACCTCATTCCTGTCTCTAACTCTGTGAGGGGTGGGTGTCAGGAGGATGGAGCCAGGCCCTCCTCTTCACATAAAAAGAGACACAGAGAGACACAGAGGCTCAGCACAATGTACTTAAACAACTGAGCCAACTCCCCCCACCCCCAACCCTCAGTGTCCAAACCCTTAAAAGGGAAAAGAGACTTTGAGCCACTCCTTCTCCTCCTGTGCAACTGTGGTGCCCACTACATCCATACTCTTGTCCCTCGGTGTCAGTAGGCGGTTTGCAGTCTGTCTCTCTGTTTCATGGGCTTCCATGTCAGAATCATGGAATCATTCAGGTTGGAAAAGACCCTGGAGATCATCAAGTCCAAGCAATAACCCTGCTCTACCAAGGTCACCCCTAGACCAGATCTCTGAGCACCACATATAAAGCATCTTTTAACACCTCCAGGGATGAGGACTGAACCCCCTCCCTGGGCAGCCTCTTCCAGTCCCTGACTGCTCTTTCAGTGAGAAAGGTTTCCTGATGCCCAGCCTAACCCTCCCCTGGTGCAGCCTGAGGCCCTTCCCTCTTGCTCTATCACTAGTGACCTGTGAGAAGAGACCAGCACCCACCTCTCTACAATGTCCTGTCAGGGAGTTGTAGAGGGCTGTAATGCTTGTGGATGGTTAAGTGGTTCCTGCTGTCATCACTAGAAGTTAGTGGCCACAAAACGAAATAGGTATCTGAAAAACCCAGACCCCCCCGTGCAAACACCTCGCTAAACAACTTCTGCCCTGTCCCGTCACTCTAGACCAGTAACCCCCAGTTTCACGGCTGGCTCAACCTGACTCTCCTTGCACGCTGCTTTGTGAGCACTGGGACGTTCCTTGACAAGAGATCTTCTACTGCCTCACGACCCAGAGAAGCCCAGCACCCCCGACCAACACCTGACCATCACCTCTGCTGGTCTGGCTCTTTGAAATAACAGACTCCTGATGGCACTCTTCGCGATGCATAGGCACTCTTTGAGGAGCAGCTCTCCCAGACACTCTCTGCCTTTTATTTCAGTAACCACCAGGCGTTTCTGACCGCGAATATGTAAATAGGGCGAAATGAGAAGGCTCTGCTGTCACACAGAACAGCACTGCAGCCTGGAAGTCGGGATGCGCTCAGGGTGATTGGCTACGGTTTGGTACTCCAAGCTCAAGTGCCCAAATTGCCTGTCTCGTGCAATTTTCAAACATTCCACCCGCACAGAACGAATCAAAAATAGCTATTTCCAAGAGAGAGCAAACTCCATTTAACATGTTTTACAAAGTACTAAATAGCTTTCCTATTTCAGGTGAAGAGCAGAGAATACGGCCTGTGTGCTGTACTTACCGAGTACTCGCGGTGCCATAGGTGCCAGGGGGTTGCAGAGACACCGTCGCCTACTGCAGGGCTAGGATTCTATTTCAACAGCCCAGCCACGCGACTGTGGATGCTCGGCCAGGGAAAATCCTCCTCCATGGCTTTTTGTTTCTGAAAGAATTGGAATTATTGATATTACCACTCATTCTGAAAGACAGGTGCTTCCTCGGGTCTGCTGGCTAAATAAGATCGCTACTCCAGGGTAAGTTCAGAACTGAACAAGAAGTGGTTGAATCCTAGAATCCCCAGGGATGGGAAGGGACCTGGAAAGATCATCCAGTCCAATCCCCCTGCCACAGCAGGATCACCCAGACCAAGTGGCAGAGGAACACAGCCAGGTGGGTTTTGAGTGTAATCATAGAATCCTTAGGGATGGGAAGGGACCTGGAAATGTCATCCAGTCCAGTCCCCCTGCCACAGCAGGATCACCCAGACCCAGTGGCACAGGAACACAGCCAGGCGGGGCTGGAACGTCTGCAGAGAAGGAGACTCCACAGCTCCCCTGGGCAGCCTGGTCCAGTGCTCCAGGACCCTCCCTGGGAAGAAGGTCCTGCTGAGATTGAGAGGGAACCTCCACAGGCTCTTAACCTTTGGCAGGAGGGGCACTTCAGTCTATGGGAAAAAGGGAGTTGGTCTTTCAGGAGCACTTGGAAAACAATCAGCTTGTATTTTAAAGGAACTGTAAGCGACGCTGAAGAGCCTCCATCCCTGTAAATCAGGACTGCTGTCCTCAGACACACAACGCGCTCTCCGGTGAGCAGACTGCCGCGGGCTCCGCCGCCGNCACACATCAGGAATATGCGAGTGGAACAGCCTGGTTTAAGGGATAGTGGGCTCTTTCCTGTTGTGCCACTGCCGGTGCAAAAATTGATGGATGGGTTATGGAGATCAGGGGTTCAGAGGGAGGCTTCGCAGCCAGGGTGGGGTTTTGCTATCATCGTATTGATGGGAGAAACAGGTAAACAAAGTCTGAGGGAATGGGGATTGAAGATTCCCGTTCTTTCTACTTGAGTGGAAAAGAGATCTGGGGGTTCTGGTGGACAGTAAACTCAGCAGGAGTCAGCAATGTGCCCAGGCGGCCAGAGGGCTAATGGCATCCTGGCCTGGATCAGGAGTGGTGTGGCCAGCAGGGAGAGGGGGTTATCCTCCCCCTGTATTCGGCACTGGTTAGTCCACACCTGGAGCACTGTGTTCAGGGAGAGGGGGTTATCCTCCCCCTGTATTCAGCCCTGGTTAGACTGCACCTGGAGCACTGTGTTCAGGGGGATTGGACCTTCCAAGGTCCTTTCCCATCCCTAATGATTCTGTGGATTCCCCAGCTCCACGCGTGTGATTCAGTAGCCCTGCAGCTCTGCACACCTCCTGCCTTCCACACGCTCCCTTTGCCTCCCTCACGACCAGGCGTGGGGATTGCCATCACTCTGGTGATCACCCAGGGATTTTCAGGCAGGATATGGTTTTGTTCCCTTGAAATGCTGATGCACTGGTGCTGAAAACAAACACAGCCCCACGACTGGACTGCCCAGCTCTCTAGAAACCCCCCCCAGAACTGTGACTTCAAAGCCATCAAAACAATGGGTGACTATCACAGAGGGCATTGGCCTCTGATAACATGAAAGCCTGCTTCAATAGCAAGGTCTACCTGGAATGTCTAGGGCTCGTTAACAGCATGTCAGTCAATTATTTGTTAATTACAAGAGTGTCAGTCACAGTAACGAAGGGGAATATTGGAAATAGCATCCTGAGTTATCACAGGGCTGACTCTGCTGAGAAGATGATGTCTGCTCACCTTGCCACCCCACCACCACCTCTGTCCCCAGCTGAGGGAAGCCTGTGGTTCCTCTCTGCAGGTTGATGTCCCAGAACTCTGTGCCCCTTCCTCCAGCCTGATGACTTCTGAGCAGAGGATGATTTTTAACCCAGTTAAAAATCTGTTGGTGACTGCATCTGCTAAATCCCGTGGCTGAGGAGGAAGGGCAGGTGGCAGGTGGGAGGACGCAGGGTCTGCAGGAGATGTAATAAAATACAGACCCATCTGGACCAGGTCCTGAGGAGGAGGAGTTGTGCTGAGGATGAAGCTTTCCTGCTGTAAGCCTGATAAAAGGCAGCTCTGGCCATCTGAGTGAGACTGTTTTCACAGGGGAAAGCAAACAAATGAGGTCTTTTTTTAAGATAAGGTACAAATTTCAGCTGCACAGGTGTCGGGGGATTGAAAATAGTGAGAACCACACTGCCCCAACCCAGCAAACTGCGCCAGATAAAGGCGACCAGGGGAAACTGCCCCCCAGGGAGGGTCCCGGAGCACTGGACCAGGCTGCCCAGGGGGTTGTGGAGTCCCCTTCTCTGCAGACGTTCCAGCCCCACCTGGCTGTGTTCCTGTGCCACTGGGTCTGGGTGATCCTGCTGTGGCAGGGGGACTGGACTGGATGATCTTTCCAGGTCCCTTCCCATCCCTAAGGATTCTATGATTCTGGAGACATTCCCAACCCACCTGGCTGTGTTCCTGTGTGACCTGGTCTAGGTGGTCCTGCTCTGGCAGGGGGATTGGACTGGATGACCTCTAGAGGTCCCTTCCAACCCCTCACGTTCTGTGATGCAGCAAAACACGCACCTCTCTGAGCAAGACCAAGTCCTTTCGCCTGTGATTTGGTCCCAGCTGGAATTCAACTTCTTTCCCCCTCTTCAGCTGAAGGCTGCAGTGTTTGTTACCTCTTTTGCATTCCCACACTCTCGTGCTGTATCAACTACAGGTCTGTCCAAACCCACTAATGCAATATTTGACTTCAACCATCCCCTCCCAAATGAACCTCCTATTTGTTTTCAAGATACTTCCAGCAGCAGGGTGAAGAGATTCAACTCCTCTCGTAAGCATCGGGCAGTTTTTCCAATCACTTCAAGTCTCAGTAAGGAGCAATCAGTGAGGACGATTAGCAGTGCTCACTACAGAGCTGATGCTGAAGTGCCTCAGACCATCTCTGCTGCTTGGCGCTCATCCTAGCTATAGGAGCCACCAGCTTACACTAGGGAGGCACCCTCCTATGAGGCAAAAAAGCTCCTCATGACCATTTCCCTACTCAAGGCAGGAGAGTCTTTGTCTACCTGCCAGCAGCTCTAGTGGCATGTCTCTGCCTGGAGGCTTTAGCCGCGGGGATGACCCTCCTTGCCAGGCTCTCCCAGCAGCTGAGATTTTAGGGAACTAGCAGCCTGGGGTCTGACCTCTTAGAGCTGCCCTTCACTCATGCAGGACTGTCCTTGTTTTAAGGTCGTTGTGTCCTGCATCTCATTTTCCAAACCTTTGGTGTGAAGAGGAGGCTGAGGGGGGACCTCATTCCTGTCTCTCAATCTGTGAGGAGTGGGTGTCAGGAGGATGGAGCCAGGCTCTGCTCAAGGGCATCTGGGGACAGGACAAGGGGCACTGGGTGCCAGCTGGAGCAGAGGAGGTTCCCTCTCAATCTCAGCAGGACCTTCTTCCCAGGGAGGGTCCCAGAGCACTGGCACAGGCTGCCCAGGGGGGCTGTGGAATCTCCTTCTCTGCAGACGTTCCAGACTCTCCTGGCTGTGTTCCTGTGTGACCTACTCTAGGTGGTCCTGCTGTGGCAGGGGTGATGGACTAGATGGTGTGTGGAATCCCCTTCTAACCCCTCACATTCTGCGATCCTGTGATGTGCAGCACCAACATCACCTCACCTGTGCTCACTACAAGGGAGTAGTTTGCTCCCTTCTAATGGGCATCAATCAGTCAGAGCAGCTGAGCAAGGACAGAGTGCAACGCACACCTTCCTGCACCTCCTTTCACTTCCGAGCACCTACTGCTCTGTTTGTGAAAAAGTGAGTCAGAGGCTGGGAAAAAGTCACCTCGCTGGGCTCACACCAAGGCTCACCTATCTGCTGCCACCTCTGCACAGCCCCTCTCTCGTCTGTGGTGCCAGGGGTCAGCTCAGCCAGAATCCGGCTCTGAGCAGACAGAAGAGCCAGGTAGCAGCTCAGATCACTCAGATGGGTCCCGTGGCAGGGGAGCCAGAGGATGAAGGTCATGGCTGTGGTATGAGAGTCACTTTGGACTGTACCCCCCACATTTTTAATATCAATATAAAATATTAACCAAATAAAGCCATGTGCCCTAAAAATCTTGTCTTCCAAGGGGTCTGTCAGTGCTACTGGTCACACGGGAGATTTGCAGTATGTAATTTGAGTTAATCCCAGTGATTCAACAGCAGCACCGTGGCAGGGGGGTTGGAACTGGAGGATCCTGTGGCCCCTTCCAACCCTGACTGATTCTGTAACTTCTTCCCAGGGAGGGTGTCAGGGCAACTGGAGGGGGCTGCCTGGGGGGTTTGTGGAGCCTCCCTCTCTGGAGACATTTGAAACCCACCTGGACTTGGTCTGGGTGATCCTGCTGTGGCAGGGGGATTGGGCTGGATGCTTCTGATCCCTAGCGATTCTATGTTGTTTTCTGCTTTGAAATGAGTTTCATCCTTTCCACTTTTAACCTTCAGGTAGAAAAAGCTTTGGGGTTTTTTTTAATCTGGCCTCTTGCTACTGCTGTTTTCTATTTGTCCTGATGTCCTGCTGGGATGCTCCTCCATAGCAAACTGCCAGCCAAGAAGAAAATGGGCTTGGATTCCAGTTCTGCCAGTTTAAGCACCAGCTTACACTCATCTCCTCAGCTTTCCTGATCAGAACCCATTGGCTTTGGCATTAGAGAGCTGAGCTGAGCACAAACAGAATCGTTACCCCTTCATTTTATGGATTCTCCGGTACCACCCAGCCACGCCAGTGCTTTCTCCAAGGGAGAGGTGGCTATAAAGCATCTGTTCACTACTCAAGCCTTGAAAAACAGAGACCAAACCTTACTGCCAGCTTGACAGCTCTGATGAACAGCCCTGAGTGGAGCAAGCTGTCCTCTTAATCTTCACATACGTTAGAGCCCTGCCTAGTACTGTGGCACTGCACTCTCTTTAGACCCTGCTCGCCCACGTTACAAGAAGGAGAAGCACAGCACTCACTCTCCAGAGCTGCTCTGTCTTGTCTTTTACAGCTCGCAGATTCCCTCAGGAAGAGGGATTTTATTTTGCTCATGGCATGAGGGCTCCAAGGGCTGTGGCCGCAGCACTGGCGGGGCTGGTTTGGCATCCCTGAGCTGTGGCCCCTCCATCAGGTGCAGTAAATCGAGCCCAGCGCCTGCTTCTTTTCATTAAGAGCCTTGAGCTCACCGCAGAATAGATGAAAAGAGCTGGTCATTAGCCATCACATGTGACCCATTCACTTGCTGATGGACTGGTTTTCATCTCCCTGCCCTGCCTGTAGGCAAGCATCCCCCAACACCCTAATCTGCTTCTTTATTCTTCACCATCTCCTTTCCTGGGGGGGCTTCTCAAGGGAACCTCTGCTTCCCAGCCAAGTCTGCAGGCTGGAGAAGGTAACAACCCCCCTCTTTGGGAAACAGATTCCAGGAAGGCTGGGAGTTTATTATGAACGAAAGGAGGGTTTGAGGAAAGCAGGATGCAACGAGAGAGAGCTGGGAAGATGTGGAGCAGGGCCAGTGCTGGCTGTGCGCACAGCTGAGTGGGAAGGAGAGGCAGGGAGCATTGGGAAGCCCATTAAGCGAGGGCTCAGCATCTGATGCATGTAAATCACTTCAGACGCCTCCGTTTATTAGAAGTATGAAGCGGCGTTGCCTTCGGACTCCATTTGGTTGCTAATGTGGAAGCCGACGCTTGAAATTAATTTGAAATTAATGAATTAATTTGAAATTTGTTCCTATCTAATTACATAATGAAGCTCACGTTGGCTGCCCTGGGCTCGCAGTTGACAAAGGATCTCAGCCACGGCTGTGAGAGGCTGCAGTACTCACAGCGCTTTCAAAGCGGTTGCTAAAATTATAGTTGGCAAATATTTTACATTGATAGCACACGCTTCATCTTGAAGGATCCTCGGCGTGTCTGAAATGTTATGGAACAGTAATTCTTTCGTAAAATTCCAGCATAAAAAGTTTCTGGGCATCAATCTTCTGATTTCCTTGCATGCCTCGGAATTAAACCGAATTTCGCTGTGTTATTATGCAAAAAACAAATCATACCTGCATTAAACGATTATTATTATTATTTATTTTATTAGTATNTTATATTATTATTATTATTATTATTATTATTATTATTATTATTATTATTATTATTATTATTATCAGCATCATCCAGGCTGCAGAGTCAGATGCTTCAGTGATAAGAACTGCTGCAACGGTGCAAGATGAATTCCTTGCTCCACAGCATTCTCAAAGTCCTCAGTCTAGTGATCATGTCTTGTCCTAGACTCACTCATTCCCTCCGGGGACTCATTCGTCCTTGGTAGTGTTCAAGACAAATAAGGTTCAAGAGAATGCGGGGGAAGGCAGTGACTTGTGGAGTCCTTGCCTCGCAATGCATCTTCTTCTGGGTGGCTGGGTTGATACCCATACTGAAATCCACAACAGGAACTGAAGCTGCAGGAGCACTCGAACTGGCAGAGCCATTTACTCACTACCAAATCCAGTGAAACAGGAGGTTCTGGGGTCTCACATCCAGCACTTGAATTTAGCAGGCAGCTCAGAGAGGGGAAAACCTCATGGACAGTGGGAAGTGTGTTAATAATGGAGACCTGAACTTACTCACTTGTTCTGCACAGCACAGTGTGGATGTGGGAACAGGACGCGCTGTGACTTGGGAGCATCAACTGCTGCAGTTGTGCAGGCTGGTAGAGGGAGGCTGGGACCCGATGGGCAAGCAGCAGGGGCTTTTCTGAGACAGAACAGATACACTGAATGTTTTCCCTACTTCAGGTTGCTCCCCACTTCGGATGCTCATCTGTGACTGCGTTTCTTCTATACGTGGACTGCTTAACAGACAAGGTAAAGCAGGGCCAACAAACACATTAGCAATGAGAGACCCTTCTGAGGCAGCTAAAGAGGGTTTTGCCTCGGGACATCCTTGACTTTCAGGGCAGAGTGAGACTACCTGCCTCTCAGTGCAAAGCACCACTGCAGCCTTCACCTAGAGGAGAGCTGAGACACATGCCACGCACCCAGCATGGCTGAGTGATGACAGTGCTAACTCAGGTGTGGGATGGGCTGATGGGGTTAGGTCCCCAAACAGGGCACCATCAGCCTCTCTGTGACCTGAATCTGCATCCCACAACAGGAAGCAGAAGCTACCCAAGAGCCCACACCCAGTCACCACATGCACACCTCCACCTATCGACCTACTTTCTTCAGGAGAAAGCCCCACAGATCCTCTCTCCACCATAGTCCCACCCTTGCCAGGCCACAGACCTGGTTCAAAATTATTCTGTATGCCTTTGATTTCAGGCTTTGGACTAATTACTTTATGAATTCAGAGAGGCTGAGCTGACCCACTGTAGGAAGGCAACTGCTGAGATTCAGCTGCTCACAACCAAGATCCACATCTCCTTCCTTTCTCAGCGTGTCCTCCCTCATACCCAAAAAACATTCCTAAGTTAGCAGGCATCACTGGAACGTCTCCAAAGAAAATCTATCCAAGGCCAACCTGAACAATTCAAGCCTCCAAGCACCTAGGAAGAGCAGATCCTTTTATAAAGCAGGTAGATCAGGTCGACTACTGCAGTGACATCCCAGCCAACCACTTCCAGTTCCCTCTGGAACACCAGACCTCTCAGAGAGACCAGGCCATCTGAAGCAGACAGGTTCCCAAGGCAGTTTCACACCAAAAAGCTGGAGAGAAAACTGGATGACCTTGCAATAAACTCACAACTATCCAGTCCATCAGCCTCCACGAGGTGTTTGATTTTGCAACAAGCTACTCTCTCCTGGCACTCCGCTGGTGACTTCTTGTTTACCCCTTCTCTCTTACCCGGACAGCATCACATGACAGTAGCATCAAAATGACTTTCCAAGCAGGTTGCTGGGGTTTTCCCAGCTGGTTTCAGGTCGTGTGGTGGCACCTGAAGAGGGCACAGCCACCTCACTGTCTCCCTCCGGACTTCCAGTTCAGGGGGACTGGACTAGATAATGTTTGGAGGTCTCTTGCCATCCCTAGTGGTTCTGATTCCAATGCAGTATCTTCTGCTCCCTTCACAGAAGCTACCACAAGACAACTGCGGCTCAGCAAAAACCAAGATTCTTTGAGGCACAGACGCCGTTCCGCCTCTGTGGCTTCGTCCTGCTGTTAACAATTGACGGGCCATGGCTGCTTTAGCCAGGTTTCCAGAATCCCCTAATGGAAAGCAGCTGTCCCTGCCCAAAGACCGCAGCAGGCATCTCCAGGACTGTTGTCACTTCTTCTGGTCAGTCTCATTATTCAACTCACCAATACTGACGCATTAATAACGCCAACAACCCCAGAGCTGTACTGGAACAGCTCCCAACGCTAACCCGAGGGTATCTGCTCTGCTCTTTGCCACACAACACCCCCTTTTCACTTCCTGCTTGTCAAACCACGAACTCCGGGGGTACACCAAGGTGGGCTGCATGACCTACACGTTGAATTTTCACAAGCGACTTAACCGAGCACAGATCCAGCCTCCCTTCTTTTCCGCACCAGTACAGAACCAAACTAAAGGCATCCAGCACCCCGCTCCACAAAACCATTCAAGCGGCAGTGGAAGGTCTTTAGAGAACCATCTTCAGAAAGGAGTAAAGGTTATAGTGAATCTTGCCTCCACCATAAACACAGCGCCACAGAAAGAATTTGGGGAGAAGGAGGCTTCCTAGCATTGTGCATTAGTAACTGTAATTATAAGGCAAGATACTCAGTTATTAACGAGGTTAAAGCATTTAATACCATTGCTGCACGTCCATCAACTAACGCCTTCATTCCAAAATGTCACTTTCAATAACAATTATCTCAGCTTCTCTACAGTGAGCTGCTAAAAAAGCAAAACACTAATTCAAATTCCATGAATTCAGATGTATTTGCTCCTTTATTTAAAAAAAAAACAACCCAGTTTAATTGGCAATCACGGCCCACAGTTCCAGGATCACCAAAACTCCCTGCCTTTGCGCACATCAGCTTCGACAGTTATTTGGGGAGGGTTCATGGAACTGGTAATAGGTTTTGTAATTTCCACCTCCTGTTTTCTGGCTCAGAGAGTAATCGAATCCAGTCACTACTGTGGTATCTACCTGGCAACTATTTGTTGGCCTCTATGAAACGAGTTGAAAGTTTGATTTCCGTTCTCAGCAGGTGTGTTGGTGTGATACAGATGAACTGCTGTAACTGGGAAATTGGAAGCAATTTCAGCACAGATTCCTAGGCTTAAATAAGCATGAGAATAGAACTTCTATCTTCTCCAGACAGGCCCTCCATTAAACAATGACAGGACAAGGTTGGCGAGTTTGAATATCTGCTGTTGCAAGAAAGGGGGGTTTATCTTTCAAGTCTATCAAACTGGCAACCACGTGAAATGACCACCAGAAACACAGCAAGTCACTGTGAAACCAAAACGCGAGGCAAAACCAGCATACACGTTACCAGGTTAGCAGATGCCGACCACAGGACGGAGCTAAGATTAAAAAGTTTATTTTTTCATACAAAACAATAATAAATTCAAGCAGATAATGAACCAAGTCTCTGTCTTCTCATTCTCCACGGTTTCTTCTTTTCCTCGGTGTAGGCATTCCACAGTTCAATGTTAATCTGTTCCACGGGCAGCAATAAAGCTATGAGGTTTCCATCTTGTATCCATGCTTTTCTAGTTCAGCTCTATACAGAGAAAAGGGATACTGTCAGATATCCACATGTAAACACTATAAACACACTGCATAGCACACAATCACTTTTAGAAAGGGTATGACCATGCCACACTGCTTTTTGGGTCATACCAGGAAGTTCAGCCTCACTCTACAGTTCCTCAACTTCGATTTCTAAAGTGGTTTCCAAGTTAAAAATTCAAACACTCGTTTTAATCGGTCACTGTCCCTCACCCAGTGTGGCCAGAGCGCAACTACACGGCACAAAGCAGTGCCCATGGGCAGGCAACAATCCCAGGCACGTCAGACAAAGCAACACCAGTTATTCTCAAGACTTCCTTACCCCAAATGATCTCACTAACCTGACTGATCTAAATGCAGGCACTTCCCAAATTATTTCTTCCTTTGTTTGAAATAAAAATACCAGGTTCCACTAATACATCTTCCAGTGAAGAATTCTGAGGGAAGGGATTGCTTCGTCCCCCCACCAAGATGCAGTCAGGACAGCAAGTCAGCAACAGCAACTGCTATTGCTCCTGTCACCTACTTTACGTCTCACCTCCCCCCAAACACACTAGCCAGAAATACCACCCGTTTTATCTCCTACTCTTAACATACACGTACCTAGACACAGCAGTCTAAACATCAAAAGACTATTTTAGGCTAGTTTAGGTATTTATTAGTGTCATTTTAGAGGGGCACTGCAGCACTTCCTTACTAAAGATGAAATAAAAACATGCTGCAACCAAGCACCTGTATTTTTAACACTAGTATAATGCTGCACTTAAAAGACACCGCTACCAACAGTTTGTCAAGATCAACCACCTTTATTGGTAATCACGCTACCCCTTGAAAACCTGTTTCACTACATAACTTCTTTTTCAACACTTCAGCTGAACTGCCTTTCAATCCTGTAAGAAATCACTATACCAACAGACCTTTGTACCTGCTACATAAAGGATCACTTTCACCTGAGCACATCAAGGGAGACTGGCCAAGGAAGTGTTCCACCAGGCTGTGTTAGACAGTCTGCCCCTCATGTAACATACTGAGGGATTAATAATGTGACTTTTTGTTGCTGCTTAAAACAAGTTATAATTAAGCATCCGTGAAGGATTAACTGAAACTACAAGCGACAAAGAGGATTAAAGAACTGGATTAGAGAGATCCAAATTGCTATCGCTTTTTTACATTACGTGATGAACAATTACTTTGCTCTTGTTGCTCATAAACAGCACACTCGCCACACACAAGGGAACCGTAACATTAACAGAGAGAACTGATCTCTACAAAATCTGTCTACTCGGACAAAGAGCAGCCATGTTATTTGAGGATATAAAAAAAGCAGTCTGTAACAACCTACTCTGTGAACCACAGAGCTCTGCAGGGATAATCTTGGATTCCTGGCCATTAATCTTTGTGGTACCAGTCAGAATTTTCACACGTATGTAGAGAAGGCCTTAGGAAAGGATCTATTTTGTGTTAAACTGGAAATAAATCAACCGTATCACAAATTGCAGGGACCTTTTTACTGTTAAAAGTTGTGTAAGACAGCAGAAGTCTGAACGCATCCATGACATTAGGCGTGTTTCAGTGCTCGCTGCACAATTATTAAAAGATTAAATGCTGATCAGTGCTTCACCGTGCTGTAATCCCTTAAGTCTGGCTCTGAAAGGCTTTAGACAGAAAAGCACAAAGCGGAGCTTTAATTCACTTCACTTGCACATCTGTATTGTTCTTGAAGTAAGCAGACTTCAAACTTTCAGGCATTAACCAAACAATGCCATTGTAAACAATTTATCCATCTTTTAGAACAGTAATTTAAGAACAGAATTACCTTAACTGATTGGAGAAATCATCTTCTACATTGTCATCATCCCAATTGTCTTCCCAGACATGCGCATCTTCGTCCTCATCTAAACCAGTCCAATCTAAAGACAATAAAGAGGCCTAAATATTGCATGCTGCACTGCTCTGGTACTGATTAAGCTCAGCCCAGAAGACTTGTGTCAGTAACAAACTCCTCTTTTTAACAGAAAAGGTCTGGAAGGTATTCAAGTGTTTATGACACCCAAAAAGCACAGAGATCCAAAACACACCCCACGATTCATTGAATTACAATAAAAATGCAACTTGGTTAAAAGAAACAAAGGAAAACCTTCACTTCTCTTACACACTTCGCATCACGGCTTGCAGAAGCCATGAACTAGTTAGTTCAGACAATTAAAAAATGAGAAGAATCATTAGGCTCAGAGTTGTCACACAAATACAAGTGAGTTTATAGCTTCTCAGCTTTCTCCACCAAATTCTTCTGTTACCAAATGGAGTGCCCCCACTGTAACAGGTGACCTTGACCTTCTACCAGAGTATTTTAAAAGAGAGAACACTCTTCTTCTTCCCCTTACAATCCAGTAAGCCATCTGCTGTCCTTCCAGAGCAAAGGCCCAAAGTCACATCATGAAGAATCATGAAAGAAAACTCAAACAACTAGTAGGGTAAAAGATTAAAAACTAATTCATTGTGAACAATTAACTTTTTAAGAATGAAGGTTGGTCCTTATATTTTTCTACTCCTGTTTCTAACGCTGACAGACAACAAAATAAACATCTCAGATTAATCACAGCAGGAAAATCCATTTGTAGTTGATTAAGTACACGTACGTAGAAGGCATCAAATTTACAATTCTCTACTCCAATAACAGGAAAAGATGAAGCATGGAAATGCTGTTGGTGCTAAGGACAGCAAGACAAGGAACTGGGAAGAAAAGGTGAAGAAGAAAACACCTCAGTCCATACAAGAAAGGCATTGTTTTAATTTAGTTGCACTGCTAGTTGCTCAAAGGTAAGTACTTTAGTACTAAGTGCAACAAGCTTTGCTTGTTCATAGGCAATAAACAAGCCTTTTTTGAGGGAAGGAAGGATCTTGGTGACACAACAAACAAGCTCAAAGGAGTTTATAAAGAGCAAAAAGTCTTAAATTTCTCTGTCTACTAACATACAAGTAGCTCAGGCAATACAGATCTGAGAAAAGTCACAGTAACTGATATACAGCAGTCAACAGCAGCTTCAATCATAAACAGTCAGCAGGGGAGACTGCAAAAAACATACTCCAAATAACACTGAGCAAAGAGCAGCCACAAAGGCCCATGACATCTTCCACACTGAGGGAGACGGAGTGACAGTAAAGCCTTAATTATATTTTCATCGCTGGAACTACAAGATTCTATTGTGTCTCTAATGCTGACACTACGTCCCAGAATTGCTTACTGAAGTTACTATTCCCAGCTATCCTACATGCCTGTGACTAAACAAAAGTGAAATCAATATAGTGTTGTCTGGGACTGAAAGAACACTTGAAAGCCAGTACCCCTATGCAGTACAATCACACACCAAAATGACAAAATTAATTTTGAGAAACTTGTCATGGCTGAAATCCTTCCCAAATGAGTACATTAAAACATACCCATCACTGATTGCCATACTATGCACCTGGGCAAGGAAAACAGGCAACAGGTTTTAAAGCAAAGGACAAAAACCCTAAAATACCATCATTTCACCTTACATTTCTCATTCTGAAGCAGCACAAGAAGTTATTAAGTGACCGATTCACATGCACTTGATTCGAACAAGCTATCCTTCAAATCAGTGTCCTATAAAAATATCACACATCTGCTATCAGAAATTAGTAAGTCATTCAAAGCAAAATGTTAAGCCTGAACAAAAGATATTCCCCAGAAGCCACTATTTTTATCACTTAAGTTTGTATTACTTGACTTCCTTCCGATCCAGATGGGTAATAGAACGTAAGAACAACAATTTGGCATAGGTTTGAGAACATAGCTAAGCACCAGAAATAACATTTACAGTGGTCTTTTATCTCACTTGAAGATTTAGAAGAGCTTGCTTTTCTTTTTTTGCAAGGTTGATCAGCAAGAATCATAGTTGTGGTCACTCTTTAATAAATCTCAGAACTGAATGTAACTTGCACACTACTAGGCTTTAATAGGACATCTAGATTCAAGCAGGATTAATTTCACCGAAGGTTCAGAAGCATGCTCCAAAGATTTCCTTCATCTGTACTGCAAATAATTTATATTAAATTTTAGTGTGTTTAGGAAACACACTGAAAAAGAAAGGTTAGTCTGCTCAATTTAGTTTACCTGTCATCTCAACGATACTAATAGTTTTACTGTCAGTAAGTGCAAAAATACTCCTTTCACTGGTACTGAAGGGCTAGAAACAATTAAGCCTCACCTGCCTCACAGGAAAAATGACATAGGATAAAGACACTGCAAAAAACCCAACCCTGACATTTCAGCCATGGTGTTTTACACTGTTTCTCATTAACATCAATTTCAACCAATCCCCAGAAATAAAGGAAAACAACTGGGCTCTAAGAAGGACCTTTTCAGGATTAGATCTGTAAAGGGACACTGGGGCTTTTTTTATTAAGAGTCCAGATGTCATCTTCTCTTTCAATATAGCTTTACCGACGAAAAGCAGACCAACACAACACTATTTGTACTTTAGACTGTAAAAAGATGCTAAATAACTGGAGGTCGTCATCTCCTTTTCGCTGTTTTCCATCTCAAGCTCTCTTTCTAGCCCTCAACCCCCACCCACGCCCCAGAGCAGCAAGCACCCCTGCCCCGTCTCTAGCCCTCTCGCACAGTGACACAGCACGGCACCAGTTCTAACGGGGCCGGTGTCCCGCTCCTCTCACTGGGGCGGGCTGTCAGGAGCTGCTGAGCAGGGCTCGAGAATCTGCTCCGCGAGCAACCCCCGCTAACAGCCCGCGCCCGGCCCCGCCGCCAATTCCTCCTGATTGCCCCCAGGCCGCGGCCCAGGGCCGGGC
>VZRI01001074.1:20878-37459 GCA_013397515.1 Upupa epops
AGCCCAGCCAAACCAGGGCCTAGCGGCGTAACCCTCTCCCTCCGCCCTGCGCACCGCCTCTGCTCCCGCCCCAGCCGGCACCTTCGGCCGGGAACTCCTCAAACTCGTCGTCCTCCTCCAGGAGCCCCAGGTCCACCGGCTGCTTCTTCTCCGACATGCTGGAGCCGGCCCCGCACCGCGTCCCGACGCCCGCGGAGCCTGACGGGAGCCCGGCCTGGCGCCTGCGCCCTCCGCACCGCTTNGGGGAGAAGCGAGAGATCGCCGTAGGCACCCACCACTGCCTGCCTGGGGGTCTCGCCCAACGTAACGCGGCTGTTCTGGGCAGCGGGCGGGTGCCAGCTGAGCACAGGCACCCCCCGACCAGGCTGTTGTGGCCAAAGCTGAGAGCAGGCACCCCGTGTGGGAAGTGCCTGATGTGTCTACGTGTTTGGCCAAATGACATCAATCCCTGTCGCTGCCGAGCACTGCTGTCCTCTTTCCTTAGTTATCAGTTCTCTTCTGTCCTCTTTCCTTAGTTATCAGTTCTCTTCTGTCCTCTTTCTTTAGTTATCAGTTCTCTTCTGTCCTCTTTCCTTAGTCACCAGTTCTCTTCAGGTACAAAGTACCAAGCAGTGGCCGTGAGGCCATTTCTAGGAAGAGTCTAGAGGCCACGAAAATGATAGAGGCCTAGAGCACCTGCCTCACAGGGCCGAGAGAGTTGTGGTTGTTCAGCCTGAAGAGAGAACCTTACAGCAGCCTTACAGGCCCTGAAAAGGGTCTATCAGAAGGCTGGGGAAGAACTCTGACAGGGCAGGGATGGATAGGATGAGGATTCGTGGTGTAAGGATGGGAAGAGTAGATACAGATCTAGGCATCAGGTGGCCTGGAGAGGCAGTGGAGGCCCCATCCTAGAGACATTCATGGGCAGGGTGGATGAGGCTCTGGGCAGTCTGGTCTGGTGACTGATGGCCAGACAGAGTTGGACCAGAAGATGTCTGGAGGTCTCTTCCAACCCTATGATTCTATAACTACAACTTGTGGTGGTGTGGGGGTATTTTCCTCCTGGCATTTTAACACAGTGTTTCAACACCCACATCTCATTCACTATCTCTTCTGTTCTTTGTCTGTCACATCCTCCTGAATGATTCTATGATTCTATGATCAAGGCAAACAAGGAAGTAGCCTGAAAGGGATGTATGACTGAAAAGTGAGAGATAGGATGTAACATGAAAATCAGAAATGCCTCTAAAAAATATTCCCACGTCTGTTTGTTTCACTGATTCCTAGACTCTTGAGGTAGAGTTCATCCCTTCCTGTCCTGAACAGGTTCATGGAAGCAGTAGTTCCAATTACTTCTCTAAAAGCAATCAACTTATAACAACAGCACCATTTGATTGGAGGGGCTGGGTTTTCTTACCCTTCCTCTGCAAGAAGCTGAGTCACAAGTCAGCAACTTGCACAACTGGGTTATACTGGGATTCAAAGTCAGGGAAACAACAAAAACTGGTGTGGGCACTCATACAGAGTCATGAGGTGACTCTTAAGACAAGGTGGGAAGTGAGCCATTCTGCCAGATAGAAGAGACCACCTTTTATTCTCCTATGTCAGGAGTGACTGACACTGAGAACTGTGAAAGTGATGAAAACTCTGGGTTAATAAATCTGTGTGGAATCTAGTTAGAACTTGGCTGGGATTTCTAGCAAGCCATGCGTTTGAGAATAATAGATACCCTGCTCTAGCCAGAGAGCACAAGATGAAGTCATAAAGTGGGTAGGGGTCTGTCGCATGAAAAGCTTGTGAAGATCCATGATCATTCAGTCACTGAGGCCCATATCCAAACCCTTTAGGTTTTGCCTTAGCTAGAGCTGGGCCATGGAGTTTGCAACACATGGAGTAACACAGAGATGCTCCGCTGCACCTAGATTATCTAACAAAAAAGAAACTCGGAAACTCCTGTGGACAAGTAGCTTCAAGTAGCTCTGGAGCAGGAAGCAGCTTGAACTTGTTTTGAAGACTTTGCCTACATAACTGCAGTGGAGAAAAAGAGACATCAGTTCTTTCCGCCTCCTTTTCTCCTCCTCCTCTGCCAAGCTGCTGTTCAGGAGGCTCTGGAGTGCCAGCAGAGAGAAGAATCTGTACTTCCCTGGGGGGTACAGCCAGCTACCACAGGGAAATGAGGTGTATCTTCACAAGGACTTGTGAAGCAGTAGACAGGTTTTTATCCTTCCTCTACTGCAGGCCTAAGGTTGATAGCAATCTTCACAGTCTCCAAGCTTGTAGCATGTGGAGACACATGAGGAAACACAGAGCAGGGAATAGTTGGGATCAAATCAAGAAACCACTTCCTGCATTCCCTAAACAGCATCAGAGATCTGTTTCCTCAGAACAGCAGCCCCTGCACAGTACCTCAGCTACCTGCTGAGTAGACTGCTCTTCCAGGGCAAACAGCCTGACATTCTGAGGGGCTTCAGCAGAGAGGTCTACGTGCCTGTTCCATGAAAACTAAAGGAATAAATTCCTATAGATCTCAGCGATTCAGGATATGACCATCTCTATTAAAACCTTAACTTAAAAACACCCTTAACTGGTAGCATGTTCCAGACAATTGAACAAGACAACCCTGAGTAACTCATCAGTCCCTCTATTATTCTTTCCAGAGCCGCACAGCAGCTATTTACTCAATATGATTTGTTTTATTTTTTCATTCAGCATGTTTTATGCATTAGTATCAGAAAAGCCTGTCTTTCTCTTGACAAATGTTACTGCAAGTTGTCTAGCGGGGAGGTGAGATTATGTAGATTTATTTATTCAGAGGGTAATTTGCATAAATGAAAAATGGAAATAGAGCTTTTTTTTTCCAAATTAGAGCCCTTTTTTTCCCCCTCCAAGGTGAAAAAAAGGATTGTGTGTAGTACACGAGTTCACATTTTCAGGTATTTTTTTGAGGACTATTAGTCATTTCAATGCCTGGGCCCATTTTCTTCGACTTGGATGCTTTAACGGCTGAAAGCGTATTCTGAGGAGAAGATTAAGAAGAGGAAATAGAACAGATTGAAAATGAATTTGCTTATAGGCAATTAAATAAAAAAGCTCAGAGCCATGTTAAAAACTTCAGACAAACTGTTGGTTTGGATCTCTGCATGGTTCCAGGCTACCAAACAGCACCCATTCAGAGAAACCCTGTGCTGCACAGAAAATCAGCATTGAGTAATGCAGCTGGCCTCGTCACCACAGTGTGAAATCCACGTGCACAGGCAGTACCTCTGACAGACCACCAGCTTGGATTCAACTGGCTCAGACCAGCAGTACCCACACAGTCTGTCTAGCTGGGAGAGGAACTGTCTTACACTTAAGATGTACAGGAAAACACCTCATTCCTGAAAGAAAAAAACAGCCCTCTCACCCCCCCAAAAAAAATACCCACAGGAAAGGTGTTTATAGTTGTAGGCATTCCAAATGCAAGGATTAACCATGTGGTGCAGGGTATCTGTCCTGTGTTCTACAGCATATGCACTGCTGGATGCATCCTAGGCATCCCTTCAGGTGCGATGTTCTGTGTCCCAGGACGTGCTGCATTTCACCCTGTAGGGTTTCTTATTACACTGCATTAAAAAGCCTACCTTGCATTCAGTGCTTCTGGACGTTAGGGATTGAATGCCCTGCTTCTTTGAATAGCTCTGTGCAGCACTGGATGATTCCCGAGCTCAGTGCCTTTGGTTTGCCACTACTCATTTGTTCCATGTCTGCAGAGATCCTCTTTTTCATGCTAGCTGCTTCAGCATTCACCAGCACCTCCTGGTTGCGCACCATGCCCAACCCTTCTCACAGCTCACCCTCACTGAGGTCAGGATGCGAGTAGGTAGCTGGAGATCACAGGGAATCTCCATCACGAAGATCACTTAGATGATGCTTTACAGACTTCCTGATGGGAAATACACTGGTTTAAGCTATCTGGTTACCAGTTCTCTCTCTCCCCTTGACAGTCAACAGAAAGTTTGATTTATCTTCTCATTTTCAGTTAGTCCAAAGGCAGCTGGGCAGTGCTGCTACAAAGCTCAAGCTGTGTGCCATTGTAATAGGGGCAATATGTTCGTTCACTTCTGCTCCCTTCCTCTGTCATACTGTTCTATTGTCTTTCTGTTTTCTCTGCCCATTTGGGCTGACAAAACGTCTCCTTGTGTTTAGCCTTCTAGCCAAAACTTAATGGGCTCCTAATCAAGAACTAACACCACCAGCAGGCTACTTCCTGTCTTTGTTTACCATTCCTTGTGTCATCTTTCCTCTCCTCTCAGTCCATCAGAGCAATTTTTCACCATTATTTTCCCTTGAATCTTCCTCCAGATAGGGTGCAGGAAGCTTCTTCTATATTGTACTCTGTTCATTTGCTGGCCACTCAAACTCTGGCCTCTCTGCTCTATACCCTGGCGGAGCAGTAGATGCATCCAGAAACAGACTTTGGTAAGTCAGGTGCATGAGTGGGACCACCCAGCTGGCCACCTCGGCTCCTGCGCTACTGGCTATTACAAAGGCAGAGGGACTTCAGGGTCACCCCACCTGCAGATCATGGTGTCTGCAGTATGACCCAAAGCATTCCATTTATATGTGGAGACCCATACAGTCCCTACGATCTCAGCTCTGTAGCAAATACAAAAGCATCACTGACAGCTGGAAGGCTTATAAAAACAGCATTAGAGTAAATCATAGAATCCATAGGGATCTGAAGGGACCTCCAAAGATCATCCAGTCTAATCGCCCTGCCACAGAAGGGTCTCCTAGAACAAGTCACACAGGAACAGATCCAGGCAGGTCTGGAACGTCTCCAGAGAAGGAGACTACAACCCAGTAGCCAGACTCTTCCCTGACCCTTGTTGTTCATCAGTCATCAAAACCAATGGTTCTACAAAGTACATAGAGAAAATCCTCTTACCTCCCTGTATACATATAAATGCAGATATTTATGTGTGTAGTATTGATTAGCCTACACGTAAACCACACAGTTAATAGTATATTGCATCCAGAGAGATTCCAGAGCACTGACACTGAGGTTGGCTGAGAAAGACAGTGAAAATACCTAAAGTGATTGTCGTGTGAATGAGCGCGTTAGGAAAAAGCTCCCAGTTCTACTGTTTCTGGCTGTACCTTTTGTAAGACACCCTAGGGGAGCCTGCTCTCTGATTTGCTTCTAAGGCTTCAGCACAATCAAAAGCTGGAGGTATTGTAAAGAAAAATTGCATGAAGCGTGAAGATGTCTTGTGGTGACATCCTTATTCAGGCTCTGCACCTGATTTTGAAACATCCCCAACACCCAAAGGTGCTAATGCTGAGCAGTTCCGCGTGTCACCTCCTTGAGGACTGAAAGATTGTTCTCCAGTGGTTTTCTTGCTCCCATAAATGTACAAATTGGGGCTTTCTTTCTTGCCGTGCAGTAGCACCGATTGCGTTAAGACCATTCAGGCAACGAGTTGTCTGACTAGTCAGACACATCGCTGTGGCCAGTAGAACCATTCCCCTTCTTTCAGATAACCGGGAAGATATTTGAAGTTTAGAAAACATTATGCAAGAAGCAGGGCCTCTGCGATGCTGGAACCTGTAGATCCTCTCCGTTGCATCATCCTGCCTGGCTATGGCAGCATCTTCACAGAAGTTCTCGTATATTAATGGCAAATTATTTCTAGGCCATAGAACAAGGCAGCGCCTGAAATAAACATCGTTCTGGTTCTTGTCTTTCAATGCCTTGGCATCATGAGGAAAAAGTCCGTATTTGCTCTCCTGTCCTCCCTCACAAGTGGTTTGAGGTGTCTGCAGTCTGAGGGATAAGCAAACCAAAGCAGTAAGGTTTGAAATTGCAGGCTGTGTGTAAGCCACGAGGAGAAACAGAGATAAATGATCTCCAGCTGTCTATAAATAGGTGAGGGGTGGGTGTCAGGAGGATGCAGCCAGGTTCATCATCTGGTGATAGGACAAGGGGCAACGGGTGCCAGCTGGAACAGAGGAGGTTCCCTATCAATATCAGCAGGAACTGAACCCAGGGAGGGTCCCAGAGCACTGGCACAGGCTGCCCAGGGGGGCTGTGGAGTCTCCTTCTCTGCAGACGTTCCAGCCCTGCCTGGCTGTGTTCCTGTGCCACTGGGTCTGGTGATCCTACAGTGGGATTGGAATAGATGATCTTTTGAGGTCCCTTCCGATCCCTAATGATTCTAGGGTTCTATCCACACACGCTACACTCTGTATATGCTGCAGCTTTGCCTAACCTTATTTAACAAGCACACCTAAAACCCCCACTGCATAGAACCCCGGAATTGTACCTGTGAAATGATGATTTTCAAATTATAAACGGTCGTTCCAGGGCTGTTACGAATGTATATGAAAGCTTCCCTGAATTGGGCAATTTTTCGGTGGCGTTTGCTTCGTGTTCATCTCTTCATCTGGGGGTAAATGGAGAGTTTAATGGTGAACTGATGTAACGGGAATACAGTCTCAAGTGGCGTGTTAGGTTTATCAATCAGTGAAAATTGTGCACTTGAGTGTAAGAGCGCATGTCTATCCGTCTGATTCTTTCTACCTCAGTTAATTGAAACCCTTATTCCACCCTATTATCAATACTTGAGAAATAGCTCCAACCACATCTATTAACCGGTGTCTTAATAGACGCGTTAGCAGCTCCGTAGAAATTGCGTGGATTTCGCTGGAAAGCAATTTCACTAATGCAGGGGTCAGTTCTGTGGTTCGCTGGAGGTGTTCACTCAGGAGGCGCTGGGGCATGACCGGATGGATGGATAGGGGTGGATAGACCCGAGGGTTTCATCTTCAGTCCACTGAAACGTTGTACAAGGTTGGAGGTCTGATCTGGTTGGCACTCTCAGTCCTCATCGCTTTTAACAAAACCCAAGTATACTCATGATGAAAACCAGTTGGACACCACCACCACCACTGGGAAATCTAAATCGGAATAGAAATACAGGTTTTACATTTCTATAAATCATTAAAAAACTAGTTTAGACTCAATACAGTAGAACTATGCATCGATACTGAGATGCCCTGAACAACTCTCACAGTGAGGGTGCTGAGACACTGGCACAGGTTGCCCAGGGACATTGTGCTCCCTGGCAGTGTTCAAGCCCAGATTGGCTGGGGCCTTGAGCACCCTGGTCTGGTGGGGGGGTGTCTCTGCTCATGGCAGGGGGGTTGGAACTGGATGATCTTGAAGGTCCCTTCCAACCTGACCCAATCTAGGAATCTATGAACTCTGAAATGAGTTCTTCCTTCCTAAGAATCTTCTCCAAAGTTTGCATTCATGTTGACATTGCTTCTCTCTCTCTAGATACTCAGTCTGAATGAAAAAAATATCTGTTGAATATAGTTGTGATTGCTGTTGATTCTTTGTGTACATCTGTCCCTACCTCCTCCATCCAGTGGGCAAACCAGTGGTGCTACAAGAGTTAACATAGTCATGGACACCAGTCTCGTGGCTGGGTATTAATGGACTGAGTCCTGGACACCAGTCTCGTAGCTGGGTATTAATGGACTGAGTCCTTCTGTTCCAGCCCATGTCCTCACCCCAGAGTGGGAGTAATGAAGCAAACACAGTTTGTGCCCCAGACTCTTTCACCAAACATCCCAAGGCCTTGTAGTCTTTCTTCATGCCCCAAAAGGCTACCGAACGCAGCTTCCTCCCCACCCATCTGGAAGATCAGCAGTGGGCAATAGTCATCTGATCTCACCAGGTTAGGGAGCATCCTAGCGATATCCCCGATCCGGGCTCCAGCTAGACTGCAGACTGTGATGTCCTCAGTCCCTTTGAGTTGCGAGTCTCCGATAGAAGAACTGCAGCATGCAACCCTTAATATTTGTCTTCTTTTCTATAGCTTGTCTTTATCAATAACAAAAAAAAAAGAGAGAGAGAGCCTTAAGGTAACACGTTAATTCTTAGCAGATGCACCGTACGGATCCTTACACACTAGAAGCCTGGCAGGACTGCGATGTCACAACAGACATTTACCGAAATACCTGGGGAAATGTAACAAAAAGTGTTAGTAGAAAATGGTCTTTCAGCTAAATTACCTAATATATTTGCTAATGGTATCTGATTTAAAAGCCATAAAAATACTAAGTTAAAAGCACATTAGAAGATGTGGTATATTTATAAGTGTTTGTCACCTTGGCAACTAAAGTGAAATTCCAAATCTAACACTAGCTTTGATGGGCCAAGACCTTTGAAAATTGATAAATACCTGCTCTTTATAGCAATGATCTGCTTTCAGTGAAGAAATAGCGCGCTGTAAAAGGAACTTCGTCACTGCATAATGGGATTTCTGCTAGCTTTCAGCTAGGGTTTTGCTTTCCCCGCACCCTCTAGTATAATTTTTTTAAGTCTTGGCGATGAAAACACTGTGTTTTCAAATACGGCGCAGCACCGAGCTTAACTGCACCCGCTTCTGAAACGTCAGGCCTTAGTGTCCTTTGTTCAACCATGTTTCACTGAGCTGTGAGGTATGCTTGGTCAGCTTGCAGATCTGCTGCTCAGGTCTGCTGGTTGGGATAGGGGCTCTTGTTTTCCTGCCTATGAGTAGTTGGGAAGCGTTACGTTCTACGTGCCCTGAGAAAGGCAGTGCCAGATTCAGCTCTGGTTCCCCATGTAACATAGAGTCCGTACAAATTCAGGTGCTTTCAGTCTAAAAGGAAAGGTCTGGACTCACTTGCAATGGGTATCTCTTCCATTAATATTACCTCTGCACACAATGAGGTAGAGAGCCACAAGCTGGAACAGAGGAGGTTCCCTCTCAATATCGGCAGGAACTTCTTCCCAGGGAGGGTCCTGGAGCACTGGACCAGGCTGCCCAGGGGGGCTGTGGAGTCTCCTTCTCTGCAGATGTTCCAGCCCCTCCTGGCTGTGTTCCTGTGCCACTGGGTCTGGGTGACCCTGCTGTGGATGATCTTCTGAGGTCCCTTCTGATCCCTAATGATTCAATGGTTCTATGATCCATTCCATGGATGCGGAAGTTGTGTCTTCCCTGCTATCCCAAAACCACATCTGGAGGCTGGGTTCTGCTCCCAGGACTTTCATCTTGCACTGGGAACCCCATCCTTCACCAAGGGGCATCCTGCTTGGACGTGTGACCCTATGAACGAGGAGCTACCAGAGGGCTGGAGGTGCTGACAGAAAGGAGCAATCATTTCCGAATACCTTTTATTTTTTATTTTGACAGAGCTAGCCGTCAGTGAGGATTAAACACAGCCTCTAAAGCAGGGAATGAGCTTCCTACAATAGCAGCGTGTTAGACTGGGCTAAAAGCTCTGATGGAGCAGCATCCAGGAAACATCTTTCATTCCTGCAGATTAAATTTAATCTCAACATTCATCTACTGGAAAAAAAAAAAAAGGAAGATGTTGATCTGAAAGAAAAAAAACCCCAAAGCCAGTCTGCTCGAAGAGTTTGCTGGGGCAAAGACAGAGTCTTAAGGAGCCATGAATTGTGTGTGATTTACAAAGAGCCGCCCCGCGCCGCAGACACAGGACCTGTATTGCCCCCCGAGCCGGCACTGTCCCACCGGCCTCTTCATTCAGCACAGCTATCTGTCATGAAGAATTTAAGTTTCATATTTTCATCTGTCAGTTGTGAAAAGGCCTGTCAGCTGAAGCTTACGCTAGCCTTTGCCAAAAAGCCCGTAGCCCACGCTGACAATACGCCCTTACATTTGTGCTTCCAGGCCCCAGATAATCCCCTCACTTTCCTCCTCAGCAGTCCAGTTATGATGAGGCTTAAATTGCATATTTTGGGGGGTTTTCAGCCCAGATTTTGCTGATAAATGCTATCAGCGGGAATGAAATGAAATACAGCGTGGGTTAGCTCTTATTACCAACATAAAGCCTGCTATGAGCATCTTGTGAAGGTTATAGAGACGGTATTCACGTTAAATAGGCTAATGTCTATAATGTCTATAGCACAGGAATGCTAATATCAGCTTTTATCTACTCGGTCTGTTTGCCATCCCTGGGAAAAAGAAAGGCAGCCACCCTTCCGACAGGATGTTTCCCTGTTTGTTTCTTTGATAACGGCTGTCACCAATCCCCACACGCTTGTTTTCGTGCCCAGAGATGCCACTGCCTCGCTTCCCTCATGCCGCAGAAGGAAGATATCCTCAAAGCAAGCTCCCACACCCCAACACTCTTCCTGCAGGACGGTTGACAGAATCACCACGGTGAAAGTGCCGTGGTGAAAAACTGGTCACTAGCCCATGTGTGTTTACGAGCCTAAGGATGCAGAGTTAATCCTCCGACCTAGAACCGTAGGGCTGTACAACGTTTGTGCTCAAACCTAAATAACAACTCAGTGAAAAGTCAGATTGCTTCAAAAACTCGGTCTTGACTAAGGATTGGCGGTGGGGGACAGCACCATAGTCATAGAATCCTTAGGGATGGGAAGGGACCTCGAAAGATCATCCAGGCCAATCCCCCTGCCACAGCAGGATCACCCAGACCAAGTCGCAGGACCACAGCCAGGCTCCATCCTCCTGACACCCACCCCTCACAGATTTAGAGACAGGAATGAGGTCCCCCCTCAGCCTCCTCTTCTCCCAGCTCAAGAGACCCAGCTCCCTCAGCCTTTCCTCATCAGGGAGCTGCTCTCCTTCCTTCATCATCTTCGTTGCTCTACGCTGGACACCCTCCAGCAGCTGTGTCCTTCTGGAACTGAGGGGCCCAGAACTGGACACAGCACTGCAGATGTGGTCTCACCAGTGCAGAGTAGAGGGGGAGAAGAACCTCTCTCCTGATCTGCTAAGCACCCCCCTTCTGATGAGCCCAGGTTAAGCGTTTGCCATCTTGTCTCTAAGAAATCAATTCTCCAACCATAATGCAACCACAACGAAATCACCTCTTTAACTCATTAAAGCCTCTTAAATTGTCCGATCGATCGCGACTCAATTACATTGTTCTGAAGTCGATATTAGATTACGTCCCCACGAAACAACCTGATCGTTGTCTTCGGTGGAGAAGCATCACCGCTCCCTGCAGCTCTCAAATACTCCAATACAGTATCCTCGTGCCAGGGGCATTTCTGGTTAAGTGCCTTATACTGGCATTTGGAAACTGACTCCTGAGCAATGGTTTTCAATCCATTGTCTGAGACCATCTGGAAGAACAGGGAGGGACTACTTGGTCTGGGTGATCCTGCTGTGGCAAGGGGATTGGACTCGATGATCATTTGAGGTCCCTTCCGATCCCTAATGATTCCAGGATTCTGTTCCAGTAGAATAAAATCAGCATCCTGGAGCTCCTCACCCCATTCTGTGAAACCATTTGGGGGGCTAAGGACAAATAACTCTGACCCCAAATTTTCCATCTTGGGTATTGAACGGGATGGATAGGTAAACAGGTTGTTTTTTGTCATGTGCAGCTGACACAGCATGGCACAGATGAAACTCCACGTGTGCTGTGCAGCCAGATTTCCATGCTACTGCACTCTGCAGCCCCAGTCACCCACTTCCAATTACTCAGTGGGACCAAAGTGGGGGAGCGCAGAGACCCCAGCTGAAGCAACTTGAAGAAAGAGGCCCGTTTCTCCCCCAGCCACAATGTTCCTCCTCCTCTCTCCTTGTCCTTTGAGTCAGTATTTCTCCACAGGTTTTAAACTTCCCATCTTGGGAAAAGTTGCAGCTCCCCACAATGTTGATTCATTTAAGTTCGAGTGAGCTGGGACATGAAGAATGCTGGAGTGTGGAGTGGATTGGGCAGGAAACTCTAAACCTTTCATTTCTGCAGTGTTTCTGCACTGCAGCTCTCGGTGTCAAGAGCAGAGCAGAGTATGCTGGAGGTTTTAAGCATCATCTCCAGCCTTTCCATTTGCCACAGTAAAGCCACCCGATCAGCTCCATCGTCTCAGTGGGGATACAACACAACCCTTGGCAGGGCCAGCACTAAGGGTAGGCAGGGCAGGCAGCCACCCACCCTAAGAAGGAACTAGAGGCACTAAAACTGAAGCAGATTTGCAAACATGCAGCGTGATTCTTCGCCAGCAGCCGTTCCTGTTCGGGTTGGCTGGGAAGAGGAGAACAGTTCTCCTAGCACTTTATCAGAGAGCGAGGAAACGCACGGGGGAGGGCATGGGAAAGCCTTTCCAAGGCTGGCACCGTCTCCTACTGCTCGGCTGTTTGAGGTGGCCTTTGGCAGCAGGCTGGGCAGAGCAATCTGCAGAGGGCAACGCACTTCAACGTGCTCCCTGCTACCAAGAGGCTTTGCCTCTACAAGCAAGTAGTGTTGGAATAACTTTAGAGGGGGTTGTTGAAAATAAACTGCCTTGCAGCCGTATGCAAAAATCGGGTTGCTTTGGGGGCTTTTTGTGTGTTCTGGCTTTTAGTTTTAAAAAGCCTGGGGTTTTATTCCACATCACCTGCAAAATGAGCTGGAGCTCATCGGGTGCTGGGGGTTTTTAAGTGATTTCTTTTATCTTTGCAGTGAGGCATGGGCATTTTAAGGTTTCCAGCACCTTAGAGCTGCAGTCTTGCAAGCTGCAGTCTTTTAAATGGGGACGAGGAAGGAAATTACAGAGGTTCACCATGGAAGGGTAGCTTCTGAGACCAGATGTTTGAGTCCACCGAGCAAATTGAGGGACAGATAGACTGCACAGATCAGCTTGAAAAGCATCCTTTTCTAGAAGCAAAGTGGGAAGGAAAGCAGCACTTTCAAAGCGCCTCAAGTGCCTTCATTCCTCAGCTCAGAGTTCATCCAAGCAACAAACTCACCCATCTCACACAAAATAAAGCTTCCTATGAATCTCACAGCCAAGCTCCCACTGAACCTCAGAAGCAGCTCCCTCCACACCCCCCACTCCAAGCTGACCTGGAATCACTTAGCAAAACTCTTCTCCTACAACTTTTTAGTGTTAGCACTGATATTATTACCTGTGTTTTTCTCAGCACCACCTATAGGAAAGGGGAGGGGTGGGGGGCTGGATTTCCCCTCACACCAATTAAAACCAAACTCTCACCTCTCTTTTCTTCCCCCTTCAACAAAAAGTTAACCCCTGCTGAGCTCTTTCCCCCCCAAGGCATCTATAAAGCCTCACAGGTGAGGGGAGCTTGCTGCATCTAATGAGAATGAATCAGCACTGATCTCCCAACAGATAACACCCATCTTTTATTCCAGCCACCTGGCTCTGGACTTCTCAGACAAGCAAATGGTTTGAGTTAGGTGGATTTTCTTCTCCTTTCTGTTGTTTTTCTGCAATATTCTTCCTTTTGTGCTTCTCCTCTTTTAGCCAGAAGCACCTCTGGGAACAGATGTGCTTTGAGAAACGTCTTCAAGCCTTCTTTTTTGTCCCTAAAATCCACGCTCTGCCGCTTTCTGTTGGAGGAAATTACCTTGTTTTGTGTGCGCTCGCTCTCCTAGAGCCTTTCAGTGGTGTCAGGAGCCTTTTCTTTCACCAGGCCCTCAAACCACACGCCCGCTTGTCACACCTGGACAGAAGGAAAATGGAAATATCTTCACGAAAGCTTTAGTCTTGGGGGGGAAAGCCTGGATCTCAGTGGTTGTGTAGGGAAGTCTGTCTGGTCTCCCTGGGGTTTTGACCGTACAAATGGGGAGTCAGGAGTTGGAGTCGTTCACTGAAGTGTTTTCTCCCCTGGAAAGAATCATGTTATTTGCATACTGCTCTGTTCTGTGAGGTGGTCTAGGGGATCCTGCTGTGGCAGGGGCATTGGACTGGATGACCTTTCGAGGTCCCTTCCCATCCCTAAGGATTCTATGGTTCTAGGATGCTATGATAATGAAGCTCTCCAGAATAACTAGAAGCTCTACGCTGCACACCCTCCAGCAGCTCTGTGTCCTTCTGGAACTGAGGGACCCAGAACTGGACACAGCACTCCAGATGCGGTCTCACCAGTGCAGAGTAGAGAGGGAGAAGAACCTCTCTCGATCTGCTAAGCACCCCCCTTCTGATCCCCCCCAAGATGCTGTTGGCCCTCTTGGCCACCAGAGCCCATTGAGGCTCAGAGTCACCCTGATTTACTGGGTTGTTTGTCCCATAGCCATTACAATGCACTCAGGTGCCTTTCTTGATGTCTTTATTGAATTCTTTCTTCTCAAGAGCTGTGGTTTGGGCCCAATCACTGCCCGTGGATTATACCCTGGAAACGGAATGTTAATTGACTGGGGGACAATAGATGACAGCGCTTATTTACATAAATAAACATGATTTTATGCATAAGGTGGTTTTTCTGTTCAAGCCGTTTTCTTTCTCGAGGGTTTGGAGAGAAATACAAGCTCCCTTTTCCCTTGGTGACTTAGACAAGCGGGTTTTCTGCGGAAAGAGGGAGATGGGCAGAGAAACAGCCTGTTAGTGCTAATGAAGGAGAACGAAACAGAGTTAGTGGAACAGCACAATTCACAGGGTTGGGAATAGAATGCAGAGCCTTTGCTCCTTCCAGGTGTTCAGATGCTGGGTGATGAACGTGTCGTAAATACCTCCGTGGCGAGGTCACTGCTGCCAGTGGGGTTGGAGTAAGAGATGCGGGAGGGTATTGGCGAGTGACCATCAGTCACTGGAAGAAAATACACTGCTGCTTGCTCTGTCTCTCGTAAGGACTGAAGTCTGGGCTCTGTTATGTGGGTCCACACCAGCCTCATCACCAAGGCACCAAGATGTCACCATCTACTCCAGCGCGGGCTGGTGTGGGAAGACTTCATGGACCACAGCACTTGATGTGTTTGCTGCGTGACTTGCGCAGATTGTCTTCACCTCCTTCATTAGAATTAATAGAATCATTAGAATCGTCAGGGATGGGAAGGGACCTCCAAAGATCATCCAGTCCAGTCCCCCTGCCACAGCAGGGTCACCCAGACCAAGTGGCACAGGAACACAGCCAGGCGGGTCTCCAGAGACGAAGGGTCTCTAACAGGCTCACATGCTGGAATCAGCCTGTTTTATGCAGGATACGTTAACTGGGTGACTCTACCTTCACACTGTGTCCTATTTTGATATAAAAATCACTGCTTAAAGGAAACGCCATGCTCACTACCCTCAATCCAAGGGTATCCTTTCTGAACTGTAGAAGGGCAGGGTTGGATCCCAGGTGTGCCTCTTGTGTTCGAAGGCAAAGCTGCTCACAGCCTGCTTAGGAACAAAGACCGGTCTATTTAGCTGAGGGTTTGCATGAACAGCGATCGAAACGTAGATGGAGCCTTTTGAGATGAGCAAAAACAACTTGGTCAGAGGGCTCTGTCATTCCAGCACAGAGAATGAGTTCTTTCTTTTTAGTATGGGAACCGTAGTCTGTGCACTACCTTAGCGCTACTCAGAGCTGTGAAGAGAGCCCTAATGCTTCCAGCTTAGCTGTGTATACCTTTAAGTATGTCTAATTGAAAACCACAAAGCATTGTTTGCTCCTGGAGAACCAGGACCCCCTTTGGATTTAGGAAAGAATGCAACACCGAGATAATCTCACTTTTCCCATCATCATCCTTTCATTCTTCTTCACTCTCCCCCTCCCCAGACACAAGGTGACATATCCAAGTGCTTGTCCTTCAACAGATTCTTCAGCAGGCAACAGAGCAGAAAGCCCTAATATCTATTCATTTGTAATCTGTCATTCTTAAAGTATTAAGGACAATTGACTTCACATGTCTCAGGTAATTAGAATAGTCATCCTTTGCTCCGGATTTTTAAAGCAAGCATCTCAAACTCTTAATCAGTACATTTAGTGATGTCTTTCAACATAGCTGTTTCTTGTCAAACGTGTGGTAGGTTGGGGAGGGGGGGGAATACCTTGCATACGGAATGGTGCCGAAGAATTCTCTTGAAAACTCTTGGGTTTCCGATCGCTTTCGTAAGCAGAGAAAATCTCCTGGTGACCAGGTGGTATGGGCCGCCCTCCCTCCGAGCCACCCTTCTCCCTTTTTAACAGGGAAAGCCGCTCCGGAACTAATTAATAACTAGAAATGTCAGGAGTTAGCGTGGCACCAACGTTTCAGCGCTTGCTTTCCCAAGTTTAGATTTCCACATCAAGCAGTAGGAACTAGGATAGCTGGGACCGTGTTACAAGCTCTGAGGAGCCCATAAAAAAGAAGGGGGGGTGGATTATTTCAGCTGCTCGTGATTGAGCGAGAGAAAAGAGCCCTTCCTCACCTCAGACACCTGAGTCCTAACTGTGGCCACTAACTAACATGATTTTTGTTAGCTGCATGTCGGGGACATCGCTAGGGACAGGTAGTGTCCCTCAGTGCCCTCTCGGAGCATGAGTCCTGGCCATGGATAGAGCTCTGCTGCTGTGGCACACCTGTATCTGTGAGAAGAGCAATTTGTAGGGGTTGCCCCAGGGTGTTGCCTTTACTCTGTGGCTGTGCCTACAGGGGCTTGTCCACAGAGGGGGTTCTTGGGGCTCGCTGTCACACTGCTCAGGTCAGCTATTCCAGACTTTTCCTCAGCATCAGTTTAGCCACCAACAAGGAAGCCAGGGCTTTTCATGTGGCTCCTCTGTGCTTTAGAGTTCTGGATACTGCAACCCTCCTGCAAATGACTCTAAGGGGGGGATCAGAAGGGGGGTGGTTAGCAGATCGAGAGAGGTTCTTCTTCCCCTCTACTCTGTGCTAGTGAGACTGCATCTGGAG
>VZRI01001076.1:0-47653 GCA_013397515.1 Upupa epops
CAGGCTTCTCTTTTGCCTCGACTACCTGTGGAGCATCAGCAGTCTGGGCTTCGATACCAGGACAGCTACCAGAAGTACAGACAGAGGCAAAGAAAGAGTTCAGTATGTCTCCCTTCTCTGTATCCCTGTCCTCAGGGCACCCACCTCATTCAGCAGGGGTCTCACATTGCCTCTAGGTTTAGTTTTACCTGCAATGAATTTGAAGAAGCCTTTTCTGTTTGTTACCCTTGACCTCTTTTGCAAGGTTTAATTCCAAGAAGGCCTTGCCTTTCCTAGTTGCATCCCTACATTGTGTAACCAGAGCCTTCTAATCACCCCAAGTGGCCACTCCCTCCTTCCATGACCTGTAGACTTATTCTTCTTCAATTTACACAGTCGGTCCCCATTTAACCGCACAGGTCCCTTACTTGAGTTCTTTCCTATTGGGATGCTCCCTCCTCTCTTTCTCTGAGGGCTCAACTGCAGGAAGCCAGCACCAACTCATCCTGGTTCCTGGCAATGGACTAAAGAGAGGAGCAACTCCTCCTCACCTCTTCTCCAGCTTGATCACCTTTGAAGATGCTAGACAGTTGTGAGCTCTTACCCTCTCCCTCCCTCAGAGCCTTAACTACAGGGGATCAGAACAGATGGTAGCAAGACGTGTAGCAGGCCGATCTACCACAATAGGTGGTACCCACATGACCAGTGTCATGTTGCCTCTGTCCGAACCAAGATGCTGTACGATCTGCCACTGAGAAACTGAAAGAAGCTTCTGATAAGAGATATAGATAATCAAATGTCAATCTCCTGAGCCTTTGTCAAACAGAGAGAGTCTGGGATTCTGTTATTATTTTACATTTGATACTGCTATAGCATCAAAGAAGAGTTCCCGAATTGAGGGGAGCTAGAATTATGCCTGCTAGAATTATGCCTCAGGGGGGGCTGATGTCTGCAAGAGGACAGGAAAAGAACTTTCCTACAAGTATCAAATGTATATTTTGTGCTGTGTTTCTGCCACTCTCCCCCCTCCTTCCCTTCTGGAAGAGGGGTGCAATTGTGTGTGCATAAGTGGGGTGCATTTGGGTGCGTATAGTGTACAATCTCTTTCCCCAGAGCCTCTCATCTAAAGCCAAAAAACCAATGTGTTAGCTGTCTCCCATTTCTCTCAGAGTGTGTGTAAAGGCATTGTGATACAGCTGCTGTTTTACCTTTTTGATTCTTTTACTTATTTGGGGAGTTTTTTTCCTTTCATTATTGGTGATGGGTTCAATAAATGTCTTTCTTTTTAGGAAAGTTGCTTCATTGCCTGTTGAATTCTCGCCAAGAGCTGGTTGCTGTGCTTGGATTGCAAGCACCAACCCAAACCGTGTTAGACCCTTTCTCTAACCCATTACAGTCTGGCATTCCTCTGTAATCCAGGAATATTATGTTTACCCAGAATATTAGTATGTCTTTCTTTGTTGTTTTTTCAAGTAATTTGTTGGCGTTCTACAGGGAAAGACTTGAAAAACAAGTATGAATTCTCAACCGTTAATAGATTAAGCAATTAGAAGAACTCAGAATACAATTAGATTTTTAATATTGTGTATCACATTCTTTTGAAGCAATCTCATCTGTGAATTTTCATTATTTAAATTTACCAGTGTAATATAGTCCACATAAGACTAGAACCATTTTTATCTTTATAGGTGACAGAAGACTCTGCTGGGAGCTTTTGTTCAGTTTTGCACCCAAAAGCTTCTTGGAAGTGTGCCCTAAATATGGATCAGATTATGGTCTACTATTGAAATAAATCAAGAACAATTAGTCTGAAAGCAAGAGACTATAAATTATATTAAAAATTATGAGAGCATATGGTGATCCTTTGTTTTCCTTCTGCCTCTGGTTGGCAAAACATGCCATTTCTGAATTGTGTAGTGTGTTTGTTTCAGCAAGCACTGCTATCTCTTAATTAATACATCAAAAACCCACATATCCAAAACACTAGAATTGTTTAGATTTATGAATTATTTAAGTGCTGGAACCACAAAGCAGAACAAACTGACTCTACAGAGTGGCAGGAGGTGTCTGCATACTTCAGCTTTCATCTTGTGGTGCTAGAGGCTCCTGAGGGTTTTGAGCAGAGCACAGCTGCTCAAGATATCAAGGATCATCTTCCATTTGTCCATAAATGTATTGTGTCTAAAGGCTCCTCAGTGCTTCTGTGAGAGTTGCTTTCAGAGTGTCCTTAACTGAAAATTGTTGTTTCCCTAACAAGCTATAGGAAGACCCAGATTTCATTTCCCTGAGCAGTGTGTCCCCATGGGACTAGCTAGAGCCTCTTTATTAGTCCTGCAGTTTCCTCAGAAAATCTGCTTCCCACATCTGTCCATCAGTGTGCTCTGGGATGCTGGACCTGAAGCACTTGGAGCTCTCAGGTGGGGGAAAAAGAGTGTAGAAGAAAAGATTGAATTTTATGAAGAAGGAAATTCCCATCAAAACAACCCATTTTACATGAAATGTCTTGAAAGAGTAGTGTTTTCTAACTAAATGCTTTTTGTTGATTAAACATAGATTTAATCCGAATATTTTTGTTACCTTCTAATTAGCCAGAAGCAGGAGCCAGCAATCATTGAGGCATCAATGTGATAATGAGAAGAATTTGGGCATCAGTCTCAGAGCAGCAGAGAGAACTGTGTATGAGTCATGACAACTGGGCAGGTTACCTCTAAATATTCAAATGATTTATGTGCAATTTACTCATGTTGATTAGCAGAGATTCATTAATTCCAACTGTTGTTATAAGAACAAGACCCCCTGCCAGCCCTAGGCTGTCTGCAGCCCAGTCTACATCTGGATGGAACACTGTCTGGGTACGCTGGGTGCTGTAGGCTTACCCTGCTAAGGTGGGGGGTTGGGATGATCTTTCAAGGTCCCTTCCAACCTTCCAGCCCATAATGTTCTGTGACTCTGTGATAAGATTGGTGTCTATTTTTACAGGTTATGCAAACCTTGCAATGGCACAAGGGACTGGATATTTTTTGTCAGATGGTGGGTTTTCATTGAATTCCTCCCCTCTTGCCCTGCTCCCTTGTCCTGCTTCCAGGATTTTGCAACATCTGAGATGACAGTGTCAGAGATGACACGAAACTACGTCCTGCAGGATTTTGTTACTGCAAGAAAAGATGACTGAAGCAAGCCCAGACTGCCTCAACTTCTACAAAAGCACTGTTATGTCTCATCCTATTCCTGACAGAGATGCAGAACCAACGATTTTTCCTAGCCCTGTGGTTTGGTTAGAGGGAAGTCGCATCTCACTGATGGTAATAGTAACACAAGCCAATTTGTTTGTGCCTGCTGGACTGAGATGGAACTGTTTGGGTTTCTGATTTATTTTCTGCTCAGTAACCCAACAGATAGAAGTAGTCTGACTCTGAGCAGGCTGGTTTCCCCTGATGTCACTCAGAGATGTGACTTTAGCCCTGTGTATCCCTATGTCACAGCTTCTCCACATCAGTATGCTGACATTCATGGACCAGCCACAATGAGGTGCCTCTACCCACTCTTTTCCTCTGCAGAGTGTCTGGTACGTGGGTCAGAAGGGCAGGAATTGGTGTCCTGTCTGTCTAGTCCAGCCTCAGCCATTGCACAAAATGCTTGCATTCCCACAGTAACACATCTTTCTCTCACACAAGTTACATTTGACACAATGTCACTTTATTCCATAACACATTTTCTCCCTGTCCTTTATCAGCTGCGGCTGTTGCAGCCTTCCACTGGTGAAAGGGAAAAGAACACAAACACACAACAAGGGAGATGTCACAGCCCTTCCATACTCTTATTGTCAGCAAGCTTTTGTGCAAGAAGCAAGAGAGATATATACAGAAAATGCTTGTTGGGGGGAGTAGCATTGTGGCTGTGTGATTACACGTCACTTACTCAAGGAACACTTTAATTGAGAGGATCACAATCTATAAGAAGGGTACACAACTCAAGGCAGGAGAGATAAATTGCTGTCCGGGTCATTCAATTGCCCATCTCTCCAGTCTGTCCAAGTCCCTCTGCAGGGCCCTCCTACCCTCCAACAGATCAACACGGCCTCCAAGCTTGATGTCATCTGCAAATTTGCTCATGATAGATTCCAACCCATCATCAATATCGTCAATGAAGATGTTGAACAGGACCGGACCTAACACCAACCCTTGGGGGACACGATTAGTAACGGATCGCCAACTAGATGCGACACCATTAAGCACCACTCTCTGGGCTCGTCCATCCAACCAGTTCCTGACCCAGCATAGAATATTCCTGTCAAAGCACCTTGCTGCCCTCTTAGCCAGGAGTATAGCATGGGAGACCGTGTTGAATGTCTTACTGAAATCTAGGTAAACCACATCCACAGGCTTCTTCTCATCAACCAGTCAAGTCACTTGATCATAAAAAGAGATCAGCTTAGTCAGGCAAGACCTACCCCTCCTAAACCCATGTTGACTGTGCTTAATCTCTTGGCCATCACACAGTTGTTGCATAATAGCACTCAGCACTAACCGTTCCTTAACTTTGCCCGGAACTAAGGTGAAGCTAACAGGTCTATAGCTACCTGAATCATCCTTCTGACCCTTCTTGTAAATGGGGGTCACATTCGCCAACTTCCAATCATCCGGGACCTCACCTGTGATCCACGACTTCTGAAAAATTAGGGAGCTCTCTCATCACTCTGGGGTGAATCCCATCCGGTCCCATGGACTTGTGGGGATCCAAAAGGGTCAGCAGATCTCTAACTAGTACCTCTTGGATTACAGGGAACTACACTGTACCCTATCCCCGTCTACCAGTTTAGGTAAGTATTCATCCTGAAGATAGTCTACTCTGTTGTTGAAGACAGAGGCAAAGGAGGCATTAAGTACCTCTGCCTTATCCTCATCTCTAGTTACTAAATTTCCCTCCATGTCCACCAAGGAGTGGAGGTTATCACTACTCCTCTTTTTTTCATTGTTATATTTGTAAAAGGTCTTCATATTATACTTAACAGTGGTGGCCAGCCTGAGTTTGAGTCCGGCTTTTGCCTCCCTAATTTTCTTCTTACACAGCCTGACAATTCCTCAGTACATAATAATGGGTGTAATAATGGGTGAAGAATCACACGGATCAAGTAAAACAACATGTTTCTTGTTCCTTGAGCCTACTGCTTCTGAAGATAGTTTTAGTTCTACAGCACATGAGGTGAGAGGCTGCTGTCGTCTTCAAAAACCGGAGAAGAAGTGAGAATTGCAAAAATAAAAATGAAAGAGCCAAAAAAAGAAGGACTGAGACAAGCTTTCATTCAGCTTCCCTCTCTCTCTGACTAGCCCTAGAGAAGTCAAGGGGTTAATAAAGCAAGATGGACATATGTGCACATTTCATTTGTGCCACTTTGTTTAGAGGCATAATTCAGTGGTTGCTTCTGCAACAGGGGTCCAGAAAAAGAAGAAAAAGAGTAACATTGGTGTGACACTTCAAAAGTGGATTTAAAATATTTCATAGTAAGATATATCCAATAAAGTATTCCATTACCTGAGGGGAATGAAGAAAGACTAAGGGTCTTAATACATTCGGTAAAAGAGTCTGGGACACAAATTGTGTTTTCTTCATTACTTCCACTTTGAGATGAGGACACGGGCTGTAATAGATGGACTCAGTCCATTAATATCTGGCTACAAGACTGGTGTTACAGACAGGGCTTTGGGTTCTTTATTAATGACTAGTTCTGTAAGACACCAGATCTTACAGGTCCACATGAGAGAGGTTTATCCCAGGGGGGAAAAGGGTTCTGGGGCAGGAATTGTCAGAGCTCATTCAGAGGGCTTTAAACTAGATTCGAAGGGGAGTGGGTTTGAAGTTGGTGGGTGCGTACCAGTGGGACAGAGCTCTGGTCTTAATGAAAACCAGGGGGTATCTTGCTGTCCTAGAGTGAAGTCAGAGCTTTCAGCTCGCTCCCTAAAGCACCTGTACACCAATGCACGCAGCATTGGGAATAAGCAGGAGGAGTTGGAAATCTGTGTCCAGTCAGGTGATTATGATCTGATGGCAATTACAGAGACCTGGTGGGACAGCTCGCATGACTGGAATGTGGTCATGGACAGCTATGTCCTTTTCAGGAGAGACAGATCAGCAAAGGGAGGTGGTGGAGTTGCTTTTTAAGTGAGAGCAACTGGAATGTCTTGAGTTCTATCAAGGGGTGGATGAAGAGAGAGTTGAGAGTTTGTGGATACGGGTCAAGGGACAGGATGGAATGAGTGACATTGATGCATGTGTGCATTACAGGCCACAAAAACAGAATGAGGAAGTTGATGAGGTCTTCTAAAGGCAGCTGAGAGCAGCCTCACAGCTACAGGCCCTGGTTCTTGTGGGGGTTTTAACTACTCTGATATTTGCTGTAAGACCTACTCAGCCAGCCATCCACACTCCAGGAGGTTCTTGCAGTGCATTGGTGACAATTGCCTGATGCAAATGGTGGAGGAGCCCATTAGGAGAGAAACACTACTGGATCTTGTACTCACCAACAAGGAGGGTCTGATTGAAGCAGTGAAGGTTGAGAGGAGCCTTGGTTGCAGTGACCATGAGATGGTAGAGTTCAGTGTCTCATGTGGGAGGAACAGAATACCTAGCAGAATCACAATCCTGGAATTCAGGAAGGCCAAATTTGGAATTAAACCTTGCAAGAGAGGTCAAGTGTAACAGAAAAGGCTTCGTCAAATACACTGCAAGTAAAACTAAATCTAGAGGCAATGTGGGAAACCTGCTGAATGAGGTGGGTGCACTGACAGCAGGGGATACAGAGAAAACAGACATACTGAAAACTTTCTTTGCCTCTGTCTGTACTTCCGGGAGCTGTCCTGGTATCAAAGCCCAGACTGCTTTTCTGAGGGCAAAACCAATTGGATAGGTGATGGCAGACCAGCTTGACTTCAGTACGATATTTGACACAGTTTCACATAGCATCCTCACGGTCAGGCTAAGGCAGTGTGAACTGGATGATTGGGTAGTGATTTGGATTGTGAACTGGCTGCAGGATAGAAGCCAGAGAGCAGTGGTGAATGGGACAGAGTCTAGTTGGAGGCCTGTATCAAGTGGAATCCCTCAAGGATCAGTACTTGCCCCAGTCTTCTTCAGTCTATTCATTAATGACTTGGATGAGGGATTAGGGTGCACTGTCAGCAAGTTTGCTGATGACACAAAGCTGCCTAGTGTCGCCAACACCCCAGCAGACTGTGCTGCCATTCAGCGAGACCTGGACAGGCTAGAGAGCTGGGCAGAGAGAAACTTAACAAGGTACAAGGGTAAATGTAGAGTCTTGCATCTGGGCAAGAACAACCCAAGGTACCAGCATAGGTTGAGGACTGCCCTGATGTAGGGCAGTGTAGGAGAGAGGGAGCTGGGGATCCTAGTGGACAGCAGGATGACTATGAACCATCAATGTGCTCTTGTGGCCAAGAGGGCCAACAGCATTCTGGGGTGGCTCCAAAGGGGAGGTGGTTAGCAGATTGAGAGGTTCTTCTCCCTTCTACTCTGCACTAGTGACACTGCATCTGGAATATTGTGTCCATTTCTGGCCCCTCTGTTCAAGAAAGATACAGAGCTGCTGGAGGGTGTCCAGCATAGAGCAATGAAGATGATGAAGGAAAGGCTGAGGGAGTTAGGTCTCTTTAGCTTGGAGAAGAGGAGGCTGTGGGGTGACTTCAATAATGTCTATAAATTTGTGAGGGGTGGGTGTCAGGAGGATGGAGCCAGCCTCTTCTCCAGGTCATCTTGTGATAGAACGCAGGGCAATGGGTGCAAGCTGGAACATAGGAGGTTCCACGTAAGTATCAGCAGGAACTTCTTCCCAGGGAGGCTACCAGAGCATTGGAACAGGCTGCCTAGTGGGGTTGTGGAGTTTCCTTCTCTGGAGACTTTCAAGACCCACCTGGATGTGTTCCTCTGCAACTTTGTGTAGGAGATCCTGCTATGGCAGATGGATTGGAGTAGATGATATTTTGAAGTCCCTTCAGATCTCTGATAATTCATTGAAAGTAAAAAATTAAAATTGCTATTTTCAAAAGTCATTAAAAATTGCTTAGTGCTCTATTTAAGCAGTGAACTTGGTAGAGCAGGGTTAGTTGTTGGACTTGATTATCTCAAGGGTCTTTTGAAACTTGAATGATGCTGTGATGATATGAATAAGATACTCTGTAATCTAGTGGAATGTGATTTACTGTGGTCTCATCTCTGATGCTCTTCTAATCCTTACGTCTTCCCTCATTGCTTCTTGTAGTGACCACCACCAGCTGCTGGGAGGTACTGTGTGACTTCTTGTCTGGTTCATGATTTCTTCAAGGTAAATCTTTCCTCCAGAAAGTAAGTGATTTTATCTATTTGATACAGTTGTGAACAGGTGTTTCTAGGGACTAACTGTATTTGAAAATCACATCTACAGAATTTTAATCTGAAGTTGCCCCAATACTGTACAAGAATTATTGGAAGAGTTCCATGAGATAAATGATGCAAGTCTTGTGTTTGCTGAAAACCAGAATAAAAATTGGATTAACATGATGTTGTTTTAGAGAAGGGCCATCATAGGAAGCTTCAGTTATCTTCTCCTGTACACTGGAAGTCATGGCTTACAAGCTCCAAAAGAAAAGTTTGCTTTATATTGATCATGTTTCTCTTCCAATAAGGAATTAAAATAAAGTATTTAATGTATCTGAATAACAAGTTGACTTGTAGCAAATGGTCTCCCAACGACTTTTCCCAGACTGCTCCCATATGTTGGTGAGACAAAGCAGTGTCATTGCTGAAGTAAAAATGTTCAGTGCCGGAGGAACTGTAGGACATGTTGCTTCCTCCCATAAGGCTGCAGATACCTGCTGCAAGATGTTCTCATCACTTCACCAATACTTTCCTTAGATTATAATTACTGTTATTTTTTCACCTACATGACTGGACTTCCACCTGAATTGTCACTTCGTGCAGGTTAGTGGGTTAAGTTTGAATGAGTTGATCACCTGTTCAGATTATCCATGGAATCAGACATTGCCCAACCAGCAGTGAAAATAAAACCATGGTAGACCCTTTTATGAAGGACAAAATCATACAAGTCAGGAGTAAAGTTTTGAAATCCAGTTTATAATTCATCTTCTTTTTGTCAATAGTCATCTCTAATAGGTTTGACATAATCCTAAATGATGAGTTATTCTACCAGTTGAACAATTTCCAGGAGTACTTTTTGGTGTAGGGCTTGTTTAATTTGTGAAATTTAAACAGAACACATAACTGTTCTCTGTCCAGCTAAACCCTTCAGAGTGACCTTTGTGCTAAATCCAAGTGATTGTTCAAAAATCTCTGTCTTTGAGTTGTCCCTAATACTTATTTGCTATGGAATTTATACACTTACTTAGAAAAGGTACAAAGAAATGTGAAAACAGCAGACATAAACTGTTTTAATACAAGTACCTGCTCATGGTAAAAAAATCCACCCCTGTGTTGTTGCAGCCTGTGTTTTGTGTTAGTAAACAAACTAAGCAGCACAGACAACTAGAGGAATATAAATTTCTGTTAAATGGAGTGAATCTCAGGGGGAGATTCCTGAGCTAAAACATCACAGTATCACAGTAATGATGAGGCTGGAAAAGACCTTAAAGATCATCCAATCCAACCTAAAACCAAAAAAGTAACCCTAAACATCTGACATCTAGATCATGCCACTCAGCACTTCATCCAGTCTAACCTTAAACACCTCCAGAGACAGTGACTCAAACACCTCCGTGGGCAGCCCGTTACAAAATATGATCACTCTTTCAGTGAAAAACCTTTTCCTAATGTCAAGTCAAAACCTCCCCTGATAGAGCTTAAGACTGTGACCCCTTGTCCTGTCTCCAGTGTCCAGGGAGAAAAGACCAACCCCAGCCTGACCATAACCACCTTTTAGGTAGTTATAGACAGCCATAAGGACACCCCTGAGCCTCCTCTTTTCCAGGCTAAACAGTCCCAACTCCATCAGCCTCTCCTCATAGGGCTTACCTTCTGGGCCCTTTACCATTCTAGTTGCTCTTCTCTGGACTCGTTCCAGCACCTCGACAGCCTTCCTAAACTGAGGCCAAGAACTGAACACAATACTCCAGGTGCGGTCTAACCAGTGCCAAATATAGGGGGAGGATATCCTCCCTCTCTCTGCTGGCCATGACATTCCTGATACAAGCCAGGATACTGTTAGCCTTCTTGGTGGCCTGGGCACATTGCTGACTCATGCTAAGTTTACTGTCCACCAATACCCCCAAGTCTCTTTCTACCTGAGTACTCTCCATGATCTCCATTCCCAGCCTATAGTTCTGCCTGGGGTTGTTATAACCAAAACGCAGAACCCGACACTTAGACTTGTTAAAACTCATCCTAGTACAGTCTGCCCATCTCTCCAGTCTGTAAAAGTCCCTCTGCAGGGCCCTCCTACCCTCCAACAAATCGACATGGGCTCCAAGCTTGGTGTCATCAGCAAATTTGCTCATGATAGATTCCAACCCATCATCAGTATCATCAATGAAGATTATATTGATGAATAGGACCGGACCTAACACCGACCCTTGGGGGACACCACTAGTAACGGGTCGCCAGCTAGATGCGACACCATTAACCACCACTCTCTGGTTTTGTCCATCCAACCAGTTCCTGACCCAGCTCAGAATATTCCTGTCAAAGCCCCTTGTGGCCATCATGAGGTATTGGGCTCTCTAGAAGACTAAGTAGAGTATATGAGGTCAGAGCAGCTGATCCAGTAGTATCTCCTTATTTACAATCTTTTGTCTATGGCCTAGGAATGCTGTAGAGATGAGAGTTACGTCTTGTGTTTTACTACCCAGTGGTACTTAGCATTAATGGAGAAAAGAGCAACAATATTTTAAAGTGGTTTGGACTGTAAGATAGCAGCACTATCCACGCACTTTTGCAGTCTGTCTATAAATACACCACCACATGTAGTACGTATAAGAAGTCTTTGTGTGTTGAAGCTAAGAAAAAAAAATTATTGCATGCTCTGATAAGGAAAAAAGAAATGAAAATCTGTCATTTGAAGATGCATCGAAGGTTGAAGTGTTAGCATTAATCCTGGAAGAGAGGGATTGTGATAAGGCAGTTATAGATGCAAGCAAAATTAATTAATCCCATAGCTTTATCACACAGATGATATTTTTGAGCAGTAACTTGCAGGGGGAGTAGAAATTTTCCTCTCCTTCATCCAGATATCAGGTAATGTTAGTGATGTGGTTGCAAGCTTCTCAGTCTGCTCAAACTCCAAATGCTAATGTCACCCTATATCTTCAAGAAGGGCTTAACAGAGGATCTAACCAATTATGGGAGCAATCAGCCACTGGAATAATCTGCCAAGGGAAGTGGTGCCTTCCCTGTCTTTGGACACAGGATTTAGCTGGACAGGGTGCTGAGCCATTGTATTAGGCTCACATTTTTGTGAAGAAATGTTGGAGCAAACAATCCCTTCCCAATCAGATGTCCCTTCCAACCTAGTATTCTGAGATTCTACAGTTCTGTGATTCTGTTGTTCTAGATTCTATGGTTTTACAGTTCTATGGTTCTACAGTTCTATACTTCTATGATTCTATAATGTGTTTAACTTACTGTTATGGGTACAGGAGATGAAACGGCATTGTAAAAACTCATCTATTTCTGTACTACATCTTTCATTGTATTTCATAACAGCAAATTAGAACAGGCAGATATTTATGGTGTTCAGTGGATAACACTTTCTTCTAGTTGCAAACTATCACAGACAGTACACTTTAAAATTATACTACCCAACATTTTTAGACAAATTTGTGGCTCCTGAATGGAGAGTTGTAGAAAGACTTAACTCGAATGGTGAGAGAGAGCCACACAGCAAGGATTTAATCCAACCAAGTTTAAGACGTTTACGTCTCACTGTCTAGGATGGAGTGTGGCTGATGGCAGAAGACAGGAACTAACTTGGACATAAATCTGCTCTAGATGGAGGAAAGAAGAGCTAAGGTTATGGCTTTTAACTTCATTTTCCCAAAGTGAATAAGAAAACCAGTCTCATTAATGCATCCCGTGGGGGTGTTTTTACCAAGAAGCATACATCTGCCTCTCGGCATACATCTGGCTACTTTTGCCAGGCTCTGAACCAAATTACAATAATTGCACTTAACAAAGCAAAGGGGCTGGTCTGGTACATGGGGTTATGACATACTGGCACTTCTCCTAGGCTGCTGACACATACAATTCAATCTCCTTTTTCATTTCTGCTCCTGCTGTGAAAAATAAGCCTTAAAAACATTTATTGAGGTGCAGACTGATACAAGTGTTGTCTTCCTACATTTGGAGCCTGAACAGGTGCCAGTAGGAGATGGAAGCTAGCCCTTTCATTTTACTGGCTAACTGAGGGGTTAGATGATGGGAGTGCAGAAGTCAGTATTAAGTGCTGTGCTGCAAAAGAGTGGGGAGGAACTGTATCAGATTTACACATGTGTCTCTGAGTAGTTTTTCTTCCATGCAGATGGAGATAGATAACAGTTCATCTCTGGCTTCTTGAAGTCATAAATAGCATCCCTCCATGCGAATTCATATCTCACCCACCTTACACTTAATTTTTATGCCCTGAGTAGGTGCAAAGTCTACATTTCTGTTTTGTTAGACTGTTAATGCTCTTTCTGCATCTGTTTAGGATGAGCAGCACTTTCACCAGCATTTCAATGAGGTTTTTGTTACAGGAAAAAGTTCTCTAAATTAAACTTCCATGACTTTTCAGCCTGCATACAGTAATTTTTTGTTTTGTTTTGTTTTTTGGTTTTTGGTTTTTTGGTGAGGGAAGATACTGAAAATATTACAGAGTTCATTACAAATTATTATTAATTAATTAATCTTATTACAATGGCACACAGAAACCCCTGCTGAGGCAGGAGACCTATTGCACCAGGCATTGTAGAGTGAATTTCTTCTTCAAAGAACCAAAAATTGAATCAGAAAAGACATGTTTCTCTTGGCTTCAATGGAATCACAGAAGTGCTCTTGTGCTATTCTTCAGCAAGCTGGAAGCTCTGCATTTCATTGAATCCTTCTCTTGCTTGTTCCATAGTTTCATGCAAAATACATATATAATAAATGAAGCTGAATTCAATTTTCAATCTATCTGCTGCTATGTCTGCTTTTGCTTTCTTCATTCTTATGCAGTAAACCTCTGTAACTGTCTTCAGTAAAGCTTTTAAACAGGTACACTTGTCATTGCATGTAATTGCATGTGCTGATACTGAATTTTTGCATTTCTAAAGGGATTTTCCTTCTCACATTTTGTTAGTTTCAGAAATACTCAAAACTTTCAGAGTAGTGAACAAGAAAAAGTGCCAGGAGAGAATGGCCTCCCCTCTCTCGTTGTCCTTTCTGGCAGGTCTGTTAGCTGCGGAGTTAGCAAGATGCTGTACAAGAAGGGCAATAGTTACAGACTATTCTCTCTGTTCTCTCTTAACTCTAGCCTGGAGTCATCTTTTTCTTCATGGCACAATAGGAAGAAACAACAAAAAAAAAAAAAAGGAAGGGAGCAGAGCTGAATGTTATTGCCTCTGTCAATACAAAGAAATCTAATCTTCCTTGAGAAATGAAGTTGATTGACAAGCTCCCAAGTTCACTGAGTAAATTTTATGTTGTGCTCAGATTTACAAAGTTTCTGTTCTGCATGTAGTCAGACATTTCTCCAAATCCTCTCCTGCCAGCCTAAGAAGTTAGGAAGAAGTTGAAAAGACAGAAAGGGGGGACTGCCCTAGACATTGCCAGGCAAACTGTGAAGTGTCTGATTCATTCAGACAGTATCAGAGCAAATTCCAGCCAAGCTCAATGGCTTCTAAAAGGAAGTGGTTTTGTTTCAACTTGACTATTGTTCCTGCTTCTGTCAGGTGAATTTACATCTTTTTATTTAAAAAAAGGAGCAAGAAAATATCTGGCTTGCTGATAATCACAACTAGGCAATAGGATAATGCAAGAGTTTCTGTGTATGGATTAAATTGGAAGCAAAGGCTAGGGCAGAAGCAGTATTGCAGGCAAAGGCATTTGCAGACAGAGAAAGCAAAACAGGCATAAGAGAATGAGTCGATTATTTTGTTCATTTACTCTTCAGATGCCTTAGATACTTCATGTTCTGCTGTTTCCAGCTCCTTGGTGTGTGTGTACCCAGGTTTAATTTTTCATAGTACTCATCTCACCATTTAGCTGTGTCATGTCGTATTACCCAGTAGCACCAGGCGTTAAAACTTATTAACGGAAAATACATGACAATATCTTTAAAACTGCCTAGCTTTCATTATTCATGTGTTAGTTACATCATGGACTACTGACACAGACAATCTTGGAATTACATTTAAAGGCATATTTATGTAAAATCTCTCTGTGTGTAAGTTATTTTTCCTTCATACTCTGTTTTTCTCTTGGGAGAGACTGTTGGGAGTCCATGAACAAAAGGAAGAGGGAACAGGCACAAACAGGAGTGCCCAAATAGATGTCTTATAAACATCTTTAACTGCTGCTTCTTTCCTTTTTAGGAGGATTGTTAACACCCTTGTGATTGATGAAGTCATATTTCACTAAGGTAATTTGTAATATCCTAATTTCATGAATAGAATGAATTAAAGGAGGGAGGTAGTCTTGGTGCAGTGGTTAAAGCAAGCTTGTGCTGTGATTGTACAGTGCAAAACTCACAGAGAGCTGGTGTCCTGATTTAGAAGCTCAGTAGCTTTTTCTTTCTTGGAAAACTAGTGTGAATGGAAGAATTTAGCAAAATGTTGAGCTTGCAAGTGTGCAGAGTAATAAAATAAATAGGCAAACTGATCACAATATGAAGTCACGATGATGATTCACTTGGTGTGTGTGGATTTAGTGCTACTTATTTACTGTACTTCACACTGTGATAACAAATATTCTTCTGTGTTTTTGGGAATGCTGATGTTCTACTACCAGATCCTGACACCTTTATTTTGAATTTTGTGTTGGTTATCTGCATACACAGCCTCATTTTCTTAAGGAGGAATACCACATATCCAAGAAGCCTTTTGAAGGAAGAACAGTGTTTGGCTCTGAAAAAAAAAAAAAAAAAACAAAGAAAAGAAACTCACTGGACACTGTGGATTGATAACAAGTTTTGCACCAGTGTTCTGTGGAAGCAAGAAATACATCTGTTTTGATCTCAAGAGGTGTCTTGCAGGAAAAGGTTATCAGAAACGACTCCAACAGATGACACAAACGCACATCAAAAATGCACAGTGAATGAATTTTGACTGCCTTTGAATGTGTTTATCGAAGCTGTTGCTGTTCCCATTTAGAGGCAGGTAGAACAGTAATAAATGTGGAACAAAGCAACTTAGATCTGCATGCATGGCATTTCAATATGCAGGAATCAAAGTTATTGTCTCGTGCTCTTTCTGTTCCGTGATGGAAAGGAAGAGGGGATGGTGCACAAAGGTTTGGGATGAGTATATGTGCCTGCCATTAACACACAATAAGCACAGTCAGTATAGTGTATTATTTAACTGAAGCAGTCATCTTTTACATCACAGGAACAGAATTCAGCTGTAAACCTTGGGGCTTTAATCTGAAGTGATTAACTTTACATGTCAATTTGCAGGCTCAGAGGAGCCATAATATTTCCCTGATTGCTGTTTATACCTTTAAGAGGGAGGAATTTTGTTATGGTTTTAAAATTATCAAATTTTCAAGTGTTAATCGCAGTGCTTTTATGCCAAAAAAGCATTTTATTTTGATGCTGGAGGTAGCTTTCCTGGCAGATCTGTGTTAGTGTCTGGAATCTATAGGTGATTAGTGGACAGTCTATAAAAGGGAATGTACTTCCTGCTTCTTGGTCATCTTCTTCCCTTGCTTTCTCCTTCTTCTCATCCAGTATATCTTGAGAGACAGAGAGGTCTTCTGGAAGAGAGCTCCCCCCACCCCCACCCTCCAGGGTCAGGGGATGAGCAATGGCTTTCACTCCCCCTTCCACCATAGCATGGAACACAAAAGAAGGCTAAGCCTGGCTGCAGGTCTTCTGTGGGGGCAGCTATGGCCCTCGTTTGCATGGGAGTTTGAATGCAGAGAGAGTGGACCTTTCTGGACTGTAGCAACTGCCAGCTCGCCCTAGCTCCTGGCAGCAGACTGAAGAGACAAGCTGCTCCTTTTTGGTGCAGGCGAAACTGCATTCCTCCCCATTTTCTCTGAGGGGTCAAATGTAGAAAGCCAGCACCAGCTTGTTCCGCCTCCTGGCAGTGGGCCAAAGAGAGGGCAACTCCTCCACAGCCGCTTCTACAGCTTGTTTGTCTTTGAAGATGCCAGACAGAGGTAAGCTCTTAACTCTCTACCTACTTGGTGCCTAACCACAGAGCCCTGTAGAAAGCCCTTGGAGGAAGCCTGAAGAGGTCCATTCACCACAACAGGCATTGTCCCATGTGACTAGCGCCATGTTGGCTTTATCTCCACCAAACTAGCAAACAACCCGGATATTCTGCCACTGAGAGACTGAGAGAAGCCTCTACTAAAAGAGAGAATGATTGATCACAAATACTGATCTCCTAAGCCTTTAACNTGATTTATCACAAATACTGATCTCCTAAGCCTTTAACAGAGAGAGTCTGGGATTGTGTTGTACCCTCTACATTTGACTCTGCTATAGCGTCAAAGAAGAACCCCTGAGTCGATGTGAGCTAGGAGTATGATGGAGACGTCAGGGAGGGCCGAAGTCTGCATGAGGACTTGGAAAAGGAACTTTTCCACAAGTATCAAATGTGTATTTTTTGCTGTATTCCTGCCACCCTCCTCCCCCACCCTCCTTCTCTTCTGGAAAGTGGGGTGCAAGTATGTGTGTGTGTGTGTGTGTGTGTGTGTGTGTGTGTTGGCTTTTGTAGTTATGAGTGTTGGTGTACACTCTCTTGTCCCAAAGCTCTCATCTAAGGCCAAAAACTGATGTGTTAGCTGTTTCTCTCAGACTGTGTATAAAGGCATTGTGGTACAGTTTCTGTTTTACCTTTTTGATTCTTTTACTTACTTGGGGATTTTTTCCTTTTCTTTTTGGTGATGAGTTCAATAGACTGTTGTCTTTTTAGCAAAGTTGCTTCACTGCCTGTCGAACTCTTGGTGAGAGCTGATTGTTGTGCTTGAATTACAGGCACTGCCCAAAACTGATTTAGACCCTCTCCCTAAACCATTACAGATTTTGTGCCATGCAGAGGCCCCAGTATGATAAAACACAGCTTTTTCTTGGAAGACAAGTGGTGGGAAGATTCCACATTGTGAATTCAAGTGTGGCACCAGCAATTCTTCCTTTATAATCTTCTAAAGGTCATGGTGTCAGCACAACCTTCTACCCTTGGACTTTCTCCCTTAGTTCCTTATATCAGATACTTCAAGAAAATAATTGGAGAGGATTTCACCCTGCTTCACCAGAGCAGCAGCCTGCCAGGCACTCAGCAGACTGTTGCAATAATTATTTTCCATAATTTCTATTTCAGCCAGAAATCTCGAGCCAGGTCCTTTAGGATACAAAGGAATAAAAAACCCAAATAAATGAAACCAGAACATATTAGGTCATTATGAAAAGCAGTTAGATGTCTAAAGGACATCACAAGAGCACAGAATAAAAGAAAGACTAGTGCTCATTTCACTGCTGCTTTCTGAAAAAAAATCAACTGAAAGACCAACTTAGTCCATAATTTCAGTAGAGGTGTCTTCTGGTCAGATCTAAAGTACTCTGAGACCAACATCAGATACTTCATTGCCTCCACTGGTTTCTGGGTCAGGCCAGCCAGTATAAATGCAGCTTTATCTCCACGATCAGTGTCTGGCAGCTGGTGATAAAAATGTAGTCTTTCTGGTTTTGTCTTGCAATTTCTTAGGCTTGTGGGTTTCACCTGATTCCACCTGAGTATTCAGTAAATAGCCCAGAACATCACTGTTTGCTTTTGGTCATTCGATCTGCCCTTTGGGCAGCCACGCAGGCATTTTTCATTTCAGATATCTTCAGCAGTGCTTCCCCCAAAGGTGGTTCAGACCCTCTGAGAAGAGCAGAGAAGTGGATTTTGCAGCTGCTCTTGTCAATGTTCAGTGCATTAAGCATAGATTTTGTTTTCATTGCTCTCTCATAACACCAAGAACTACATTAGCTACAAAACACATGTGCTTAGTAAAGTAATGGAGAAATATATTGTTGTTATTATTTGAAATGTCACACAAGATCCTCGGGTTCATTTCAGTAGCATGATGAAGCCGAGCTACTGTTTTCACAAAGGAATAGTTTGAGATGCCTAAATGGATGAATAGATGAAACATGCACAAAACCAGAATGTAACGGGTTGGGATAATCCAGTCTAAACCCCCTGCCAGAGCAGGATCCCCTAGATCAGGTCACACAGGGCTGTGTCCACGCCGTTTTTGAACGTCTCCAGAGAAGGAGATTCCACAGCCTCTCTGGGCAGCCTGGGCCAGGGCTCTGTTACCCTCACAGGGAAAAAGCTTTTCCTTCCTTTCATGTGGAATATCATCTGCTCCAGCTTGCACCCACTGCCCCTTGTCCTGTCACTGGATGTCACTGAGCAGAGACTGGGTCCTTCCTCCTGACTTCCACCCTCTCCATATTGATAAACATGAATGAAATCATCCCCCTAGTCTTCTCTTCTCCAGCTGAAAAGACACAGCTCTCTCAGATTCTTTTCATCAAGGAGATAAGATGCCCCGCTCTCTTCATCAATCTTTTGATTCTTCACTGGGCTCTTTCCTGCAGTTATCTGTCCTTCTGGAACTGAGTGGCCCAGAACTGGACACAGTATTCCAGATGTGGGCTCTCAACACTCTCTTGTTTTCTTGCACTGCTGCTTCACAAGGAACAGCCACCTCCACATGGTAGCTATGAAAGCCTCTGCCTTCATTTCATAGAAAGAGCTCACCTGTCCTTGGTCACAGCCATACCTCCTCTATTCAATCTGACCTGCATTATTTTTCCTGTCTCTCTTCTCAGCAAAAAAGCCTTTAAGCTGCAGCTAATTGTAGCATGCAACTATAACTTGAATGACATTGAATGGGAAATGGAATGAGGTGGAGAAAACATCACAGTGTACATAAAGGATGGCTTGGTCATAGAACATATATTAGGGTGTGACATTCCCAGCTGGCTAAAAGAGAAAGAAATGGGTGGTGGTACTTACCCTTTTGAGACTCATGACAAAAGTTGTGTGCACACTCACCTCCTCAACAATGCTTCTGTTTTCCATTGGTCACAGTTTCTTCTACGGTGCTTGAAGGATTTTTCTTATCTTCTTCATTCCCCAGCCACATTATCAAATAGATGAGATGATACCCCGGACAACTTCACTGCCTGGCTGAAGGGAAGGAGGAAGGAACATCTATGTTGCAATGCATCAATGTTAAGGTCACTTCAATCCCTTTAGTATCTTTTCATCTGCAAAAGGGTTGCAGGGGAAAGTGCTTTAAAAGAAGTGGCAATAATACTATTATTTCTTGCATCTGACTGCAAAAAAGTTTTCAATGAATAATGCCATACTTCTTTGCTTGCTTTTACTTCCTTTTCCAGAAACAGGAGTCTGGAAACTCTTTTAATCCATTCAGATCTGAATTCTGAAACCTTGGGATCAGAATATTAATTTCATACAGCCAGCTTTTGGAAGCCTGAATTGTTGAATAGTGAGACACCTAAATAATAACAGGGAATTGAACTACTCCAAAGTAGGTTTTTTCCATAGAATAACTAGAAAAAAATTGAAATCTATGGCATGTTGCAGTTGTCTGAACTATAATGCCTCAGTATCAGGCAGATGATGCATGAAGAGGGTTAGTAGCTGAATAATGCATAAGTTGAGAAAGAATAGTTTTCATTTCATCATGAGCTTGAGACAACCCACACACAATTTAAGAGAGAGGGAAATAGATCAGCTCTGTATCTCAAGGCTTTGCCTTTTAGACATTTTCTGACCAAACAAGTCACAAGTTAAGATAGTGTCAAGTGAAGCCCCTGTGCAGATTTACACCTGGCAAAAATGATGGCAATTCATCCTCTTGTGCTTCATGGTGTTTTCTAGTTCAGATAGATATTTCACATAGAAAATGTCTTTCCAAAATATCCAGAGCACCATATTCATCAAGAAGAAAGCACTTTTCTGTAAGCTGTGTTATCTACTAGGAATGTGTATTGGTTGGGGACTGACCTGATGGAGAACAATTTAGGAGAAAGGGACCTGGGGGTCCTAGTGGACAGCAGGATGACTGTGAACCAGCAATGTGCTCTTGTGGCCAAGATGGTCAAGAGCATTCTGGAGTGGATCAGAAGGGGGGTGGTTAGCAGATTAAGGGAGGTTCTTCTCTTCTGCTCTGCACTAGTGAGACTGCATCTGGAGTATTGTGTCCAGTTCTGGGCTCCTCAGTTCAAGAAGGAGACAGAGCTGCTGGAGGGTGTCCAGCATAGAGCAACAAACATGATGAAGGAAGTAGAACACCTCCCTTATGAGGAAAGGCTGAGGGAGCTGGGTCTCTTTAGCTTAGAGAAGAGGAGGCTGAGGGGTGACCTCATTCACGTCTATAAATATGTGAGGGGTGGGTGTTAGGAGGATGGAGCCAGGCTCTTCTCAAGGTCATCTGGTGATAGTGCAAGGGGCAATGGGTGCCAGCTGGAATACAGGAGGTTCCCTATCAATATCAGCAGAAACTTGTTCACAGTGAGGGTAACGGAGCATTGGAACAGGCTGCCCAGGGGAGTTGTGAAGTCTCCTTCTCTGGAGACATTCAAGATCCTCCTGGATGTGTTCCTGTGCATCTTGATCTAGGTGATCCTGCTGTGGCAGGGGGATTGGAGTAGATGATCTTTCGAGATCCCTTCTGATCTCTAAATATTCTATGATTCTCTGAATAAATATCTTCACTAGTAACAAGTTGAATGTGCAGTTGCTGGCATAAATGGGTCACTACATTGCTGCTAGAAAAATATGACAGACTTAAAAACAGAGTTGGGGAAATCAAGCTAAAACATTTGATGATTGCAAAAGTTTTTGCAGTGTTGGCCACTCTTGCAAACACCGTATGTTCAATATCATCTGTATCCACAAAATATTATCTGATATCTGAAAAGCTGTCTCCAAGCACTGCTGCTATACTTTCCCTTGGTATTACCATGGAAGAGTATTGTTTTGGATGCAGAGGCACTGCTAGCAAACTTTCCTTTTCCTTTTCCTTTTCTGGTCAAGACTGGGATTTGTTCTCCCAGGGCAGTACTTGTGGCATAGGAATCTGTAGATGGAGACCAAATAGATTTTTCTAGTTGATGACAACTGGTGGAACTTGAGCCAGAAGCAGGCTCAAGGGCATGAAAGGCCAGTGGCACTCTGGCTTGTATCAGCAGTAGTGTGGCCAGCAGGACTAGGGACTCCCCCTGTACTGGGCACTGGGGAGGCCTTACCTCAAGTACAGGGGCAGTTCTGGGCCCCTCACTGTAAGAAAGAGATTGAGGGGCTGGAACAGGTTCAGAGGAGCAACAAGGCTGGGGAAGGTACTACATGATCTTTCAAGATCCCTTCCGATCCCTAATGATTCTACAATTCTATGATACTGGAGGAAAAGACTGATGAGGAAAGTCTGGGTGTGCTTAGCCTGGAGAAAAAGAGATTCAGGGGGTCCTTTTCCCCCTCTACAACTACTTGAATGGGTGTTGTAGTCAAGTGGGGGTCGGGCTCCTCTCCCAGGCAACCAGTGCCAAGACAAGAGGGCAGGGCCTGAAGCTGCCAGGGGAGGGTTAGTGTGGATGTTAGGAAACCAACCCTTCCTCAGGGAAGGATATAACCGGCATGAAATATGTAATCTGCAATCCACTGGGTTTATGGATTGCTGCAGATACAGTGAGATAAAAGGGTTGCTATCCATGTGTTTGACTTTTGGCATGGTGCTGTGCTATTATTAGAATTTATTTTGACCCAATAAGGTAGCACTGCATAGTGATAGCCAATAGCTAGTAACAGCCTTGGTGGTACAATTCCTAAAGCACAACATCCAATAAAAATGGTGTTTGCGCATGTGTGAAGAAAAGAACACTGTGGTGAAGGGAAGAGGTTGGGGAGTTAATGAAAACACTAATGTGAGTAAAAAAGTACAGAAATTCTAGAGATGGATGACAAATAGGTTTCCATAGCAGTAAGTAAAGTTATTCTCTTGTTCTCTCACTGTGCAAACCTTGCAAAACTGCATGAGGCACAGGAGTTGTGTATGATAACATATCTTACTCATTTACAGGAGATTAAATCTGCTTAACTAAGGGTATTACTTGCAGAGCTGGTTACAGAATAGAAAAGCATTAAAATCTGCCTGGTAAAAGGGAAGGAATTATTCAGGTAAACAGGACAGAAACCAATGATTATGAGCAAGTTCCTATTTTTTAAAGCAATTCAGATGTTTTATTTATATTTGTTCCTATCAATCTGATATTTTGTGTGGCACAGTTGGTCTTGAGCTGTCAACGTAGATCCATATATAGCTTAAGTGATGCAGGTCTGAAAGCTACATGGGGCTATTTCTGTATTCTCTGTTTTCCAGACAGTAGAAAAAGGTAGCAACTGGTTTCCCTTTATTTTTTAAAATATTCTTAAATATTATTATTTATTAATAATTTTTAACTCTAGTACTACTAAAGTTACTCTTAAATTGATGAAACATAGAACTGTAACCTTTGGAAGATGGGCAATTACACTTAGAGCATTCAACATCCATGACTGTTCATCATCCAATTAAGATGATGCAGCAGTGGTCAAAAAGGACTGTGAATGCCAGTCAATGCATTTTTCAATACTTGGCCTCATGCATGAACTTTCTTATCAGAAATGGGCCATCTAGAAGAGGCTGTTTAATTTTGCCGAAGACAAGACCTCTGGGAATGTTGGAAAACTGAAAGGATGACCCAGCTGAGTCAGAACTGGTAGTTAATAGACAAAAACACAGGAGGGTGCAAATACATACATTGAAAGAAAACCAAAATAGAAAGTATACAAAATATACATAATACATAATTTTATATTTAAAACATATATACCTAAAAAAAATTTCATTGAAACATAGAGAGGGGTCCAAACCAGACGTAGCAATGGCAGAGGATGTGATGTATTGTGCTTTGTATTTAAATCCTGCCATCATCAGTATCAGAAGTGGCATATCCTTGGTCATTAATTTTTATGAAGTGCTGATTTCCCTTCTGACTTCCACCAGACTGTGAGCCCTGCAGCGAGAGCCATCCTGCTGGCAGCTGAGACAAGTAATTCTGCGCTGTGATCTGTGCATCCAGTGTTTTGTCACAACCAACCTCTCACCATCTACCTAATAGCTTTCAGACAGCTTCACTCTGTCTGACTGAATGACCACTAATGACACAACTGTTCTCAGGAAGAGGTAGCATGGTTCTCTGCCGAGACTTAAAAGGTTTCTGTTGTGTTTAGGCCATTTTGCGTGTATGATCCAAGGAAGGGAGATGTTCCCAGTAGAGTCTCTGATTGTCCATGGTACCTCTGTATCCTTAGAAAGTCACCCACAACTGCTATAACAATGAGTAGAAACAGAAAAAGGATTGGAAGTAAGGATGAAATCCTTATGGCTAGAGTGCACAGAGGGGTTTCTAACATTCAGTAATTAAACAAAAAAACCTGGTCAGAACAATTTTCTCCCAGAAAAAAAATTACCAGTAGATTTTCATCAGGCATTAATCTGCATTTCATCAAGAAATATAAATTAAAAAATAGGCTGAGGAAATCTAAAGGTAGATTTCTAAAATTATGTTTTATTGAATTGTCTGCACTGGAAAAGACTGGGAAAAAGGAGAGGATGTTTTCCCAGACATGGAGACAAAATGGAGACTATAGAAGAGTGGTTTTCTAAGGATTTAAATAAATATTGTCTCTCATTAAAAAAACCCACAAAACTTCAATTAGTTGCTGTTTTTCAGTTTATCCTTCAAGAACAATTAGAGAAGATCCACTTGTAATACAGCAGTATTTTTGCACCTTGAGTGCTAAATTCACATCTCCGGCCTGAATACTACATCTCTGCACTGAAAGTCACAATTTGCTTTGTGGGCTTATGAAATAAAAAAATAACTAGGAAAAACCCCATTGTGCAGTAAGTCTTAAAAGAAAAAACTTCCTGTTGATACATTGCATGGAGCTTAAACTCTAATATGAACCAGTAAATATGTAAAACATGTAATAAACACCATTTGTACAAAGATATTTATCCACGCCTTATCAGACTGATTCCTCCAAAGGAACAGATTGTCCAGGGAGGTTGTGGCCAGGTTGGATGAGGCTCTGGGCAACCTGGTTTGGGGGAGGTGTCTCTGCCCATGGCGAGGTGTTGGAACTAGATCATCTCTGAGGTTCCTTCCAATTCAGACTGTGAAGCATGACCTCATGGTTCTGCTGAAGACCTCAGACTCAACAGCCCTATCTGGAAAGAAGGAGTTCTTTTGTCACACACAACCCCACCCCCCCAACCCCCCTTACCAGGAATCTCAGCACCTTGGGATTTTTTCCTCTCAGTGCCATTGCACTCGCACAAAGGACAAAGTGCCCAGTCACTTACTGTCAGGAGGGGCAACCCCAGAAGTGCTTCTCTAGGAAATCTGGCTATAGATTAGATTGTTCGAGCAGAGAAGGAATTCAGCAATGCTGGTAATACTCCCACAAAAGGCAGAAGCTGCTATTGAAGTGTACGTTCCTTTTTGATAGGAATGTTTTCCTCTCCCCTATGTTGGAGGGGTTCTTTACATGTAATAAGGAAGAAAAAAAATTCCATTTCCATGTCTCAGGAAAACAACAACTCAAAAAAATCCCTTTGCAGGCCATCTGAGCTGAAAATAAGCCAAGCTGGCTGCCTCTGGGGATTTATTGAAGTTCAAGTGGCCATGACTCATCCCATGATTACAAAAAAAATAATAAATAACACCTTTCAAATTTGCCACTTGAAAGATTGGTTCTCAGTACTTCTGTGTGGCAGGACAGAGGAAGAAGGGACAGGCTGCACCAACCCTAGTACAAAACACCAGTCCATTTTACTTCCCAGCACTCAGACCCCTCTGGAGTCAATGGGAGAAAGAAGCTTTTAAAAAAACTCGTATGGTCTCTTAATGGGAAGGATTTGAAACTAGCTATGCCTACACTTCACCAGGCTCCTCCTCAAAAAGAAAGCAAATGCTCTGTGTGCTGAGTGTAGGGAGTGCAGAAAAAAAAGTTGCTAGTAATACCCGCTGTTTGGGATAGAAATGGCAAGAAACAAAGTGTATGGTTATACCGTTCATCCGTCAAGATGAAGGAGAAGGAGCTGGGATTGGATAATGTGCTGAGAACTTTTCTACATGAAGTGTCAAAATGGCAGTGGGCTGCATCAGAGGCAGCATGGCCAGTAGATTGAGAGAGGGGATTCTGCGTCCCTGCCCTAGTAAGACCTCAGCTGGAGCATGTATGGAGTCCAGTCCAGCTCTGGAGTCCTCAATGCAGGATGGACATGGACCTGATAAAGTGGGTCTGGAGGAGACCATGAAAATGATCATGGGCATGGAGTCCCTCTGCTGTGAGGACAGGCTTAGGGAGCTGGGGTTGAGAGTAGGTTCTCTGTAAACAGAGTCCTCCACCCAGGGGAGGCCTTCCCTGTATGAAGTGGAGATGGTGCCTTAGTAAGCTGTGGCTATGCTTGGGGTCCAGCTTTACTCCTTGTACCTCTTCACACTTCTCCTTTCTTAGCAGTGACACAAATACCTGTTTCACTGTTTCAGCAGCGGTTAAAACTGAATCTGCTGATGCATGACTTGCGTTGGAATTCAGCTGCAGGTGAAATCTCTAAATACTTCCAAATTGTCCAAAGCTTTGCAAATTGTACCTAGAACTGTGCAAAGATTCAGTTAGGCTGAATATATTAGAAAAGCAAAGAGTATCTGCAAGTGTGGGAGTTGGCTGTAGATAGAAAAGAGAACATAAGGGAATGAGAGAAATGGATTTGAGCTTGGTGGCTCATATTCCCTGATTGATGGAGATGCTTGATGATGGTCAAGGTCTGCGCCTCTTCTTGTGAATGTAGCTATAGAGCTTCTTCCCTGCATGTGAGATGGTTCCAGTACAAATTTTGAGCAGCTAAGTTGAAAAAGGGGTGGAAGGTGTTGCATATTGTCCCTGTTCTGGTCAGCTAAGAGATCTGCTGGGTGGCTGCACTTTGGTTAGTTGCTTTGGGAGCACTGGTGATGTCGGTCATCTCTAAAGATGTTAAAGTAACTCTTGCACAATCATGGTTGTAAAGTGGTTTGGGTTTCTTCTGAAGCCTTGGACCTGTTCAAATTAAAAAGATGGAGAAGGCAAATGGAACATTCAAGGAGTAAGGAGAGATGTTAGTTGTTTGAGTTTTTCAGGTTTCAGAGGTACTGTGAGGAGGGGGAATGTTGCTTTATGCTCCTTCTGCCAGAAAGAAGAGAGGAATGGAAGATGAGACATGAACAGGAAACCAGGTCATATCTGTAGCCAGCTATAATATCTGTGATTGTGGATATCATCTGCAAAGATTGATCCTGGGGATTTGAGCAGGACAGAATAGAAAGGAAGAGATGTTAGAACCAAAAGTCTCTTCTTTCTCACTCCATCTCAGTTGCTACATCAACTGAAAATCTGACTTCTATCTCTGTTTACTCTTTTGATGTTGAAAAGATCACCTGTAATAGGCAATATGATGCAATCTGCTAATAATTGATCCTAGGGGATGAAGTGTGAAGCCAGTCCATCCATGCCAAACCAAATGTCTTTGGGTAAAGCCTATTCCCCAGCAGGCAGCCTCTAATGACATTTGTCCACTCATTCTCTAAATATTTTCCTTTCTAACATACATAAGATCTACAGAATCTCCTACCTACCACAGTGTGTATCTGGTTTTAAAAAAAACTAGTTTCCATAGCATTTCAGAGTGAAATGCAAAACAGTCAATGTGAGGTGTAGACTGGGGAAAAATAAAATAATTAAATGAAATTAAGATTCAGGTCTGGCTCTTTCAACACTTGTTTCAAAGTCTGTTGTCATAGCTACTGCAGCATGAGCTTGCTCGGTATAGTCATATTCCCTTTAAAGATACATTAATTGTTTAAGAAAATTGAAGTAACCGAACAAATACCTAGGGGAAGAAAACGTTGCCCTTTGTGTATCCATTGTTTTGACATGGGCTGGTATTTGGATCAGGGATATCGTCTTTATCAGCTGTAAACTATTTATTTGTTAAGGCCAGAGAACTAAGAAAATAATTGGATGCAGAATAAAATAGATTGGAGAGCCAAATGGCTCCAAACTTCTAAAGGGTCCCAATTCCATGTGGGTATTTCCCCTCAGTCCCCGCTTGTTAATGTCAGCTACCTCAAACCTTTGGCTTGCAGTACTTTCTGTTTGTGGTTTCAGGAGGGACTCTGTGTTCAGATATCTCTGAAAATAGGAACTTTAAACTTTGGTTCCAAGTTTTGATAAATATCTTGTATGAGTCTGTCCCTTATTTGTGCTGCTTATCCTATAATCTTATTCTTCTGCTCTGAAATTGCTCTGGAATTAATTCTGATGTCATATTATTGGAGTTTCTCAAAGGTGACTTAATATTTTGCTCCAGTTAGTTGTGGGTTTTAGGTTGGACTGAAAGGTGGATATTACCAATTGTGTAGTGATAGGTTGAGCATAACACCTCTTAGAGACTTAACCCTTTAGCTGAGCTGTATCCTTTTTCACCGCATTTGAGGATCTCCGTCTGGTCAAGAATTCCATTGTATCCACAAAATTTCAAACAGCTACTGTCAAATATTTTATTTGTCATTTCTCTAATGTTTTGATATATGGGTGTCTTACCCCAAGACAATATCAAGTAATAGGGAATGCCTGGCTGTGAAGATAGGGAATATCTCTACACCCCACACCACCCACAAGCTGAAAACATGAGCCTGGTGGCAAGTAGTTTTACCTTTGCCTAGTGAACCATAATGTTGACAGATTATAGTTGTCAGATGTTAAATATTCCTAAATCTCAAATTTCATAAGAGTTGTTTCCAGTGGTCTGCAGTTGTCATCCTTCTATAAAACTGATTGAGGGTGCTAATCAGCTTTAAGACTGTCTCCTAGACCTTCCTACTTGGTGTCAGGAGACAAAGCAATGGTTGTACACAATGCTTGAACACCTGGGTTTCCTGGGGTAAATCACTTGTTGAACTCAAAACCATGCCACATTTAGTTTTATACTCTTTCAGCACAGTTACTTGAAGTCACATTCTGTCCACAGGCTTCCTCACTGACTGAGAGATCTCTATGTTCTTCACCGGATGTGGCTTTTCTGACTGATGGTGCTGTAGTAATTTGTGTGGACTGCATCTTCTCCATTGTCATTTTTTTCTGAAAAATGAGGTAATTAACTGTGTTTGTGTGTTGACTCTTTCAGAGCTCGCACAAATGGTCCTTCACACCATCTACACAGACTTCAGTTAACGTGTAGTGTAGCATTTTGCATGTGACAGTAACTATGTGCTGCATGTTACCACCTATGAAATGATGAAATCACTGGCTACAAGGGGAAGTTTTTCAAATTTTCTGATTATAATGCTGTCCTCTTCTGGTTCTTGATCTTCCTTAAGCACAATCCATGAAATACACAATTGCTCATCTACCTGAGCTATGCTGGTGCCAAAGGTTTCTCAAGTAGGGTCCCTTGTTTAAAGGCTAAATATACCCTGTAGTTCACTATTTGAAGTTCTGAAGAAGGAAACTTCCTTCTCTGGTGTGGTTTGGGGTACAGATTGGTTGCTAAAACACTTAATGAACCATTTTACATTGAATTTTGTGCTGTTAAGTGGCTGGGAGGTGTCAATATACAAATCATGGATGTGAACGTACAAACTTCTATTGATGTCAGACTGAAATTTGTTGCCAAATCAGGGCTTTTGGTTTTTTGTTTTTGTTTTTGTTTTTTTTTCCAATCAAAGTTTTAAGGCCAGTGAGCTGTAAAAGCTGGAACTTCTTCATGTGCACCTGTTCTTTCCTCCTCCTCAACCTTTTTTTATTGCTTAGCAGAGAGCAAGTGGGACAGTTTCTTCTACATCTGGCCACTCAAGTTGCAGGCAGGGGGATAGGTTTAGCAGCTCACATTTCCCCCCTGCTTTTCCATTCTTCTTTAAATAACATCTCTTTAGTATTTCAAGAGCTGGATCAGCATTTTCTGAGCTCACTTTGGCTGGGACAAAGGCTTTCATGGCAGACTCTGCTGCAATGTGTCTGAGAGGCCGGACTGCACTCTCAGGAGGATGGAGCTAATTGAAATCCAGCCAACCCAGAAAGTAGCTTGATGTAAAACACTTGTACAGCACAAAATGTTTTCGCGTCACCTGCACAGAAGACTGTAGAACTGTATGCTTGATTGGTACAGGATGACATTGGGAAAAAAGACAACTGTGCACCAGGGGTCCTCAAGGTGCAATGCACCACAATCCTCTGCTGCTGCAAACAAGCAGGTCTGTGTCACACTCAGCAGAGCTGATGCATTAGACATGTCTTCATTGTGCATGCTGTACCAACTTCAAAAGACCTGAAATGTGCTGAAAAAGTCAATTGTGGGGCTTTTGTTTTTCAGCTGTCTTTGTTGCTATGAAGTTAGTGTTGCCAGATCATAAACTACTGCTAAGTAGCTCTTCAGATCTGAAAATGCACATTTTGGATCAATCTTCCTTTTCTGTATTCTAAGAAGTAATGTCCAGCATCCATTGTTGTCTCTCTGAAATAACTCCTGGAAACAACTCTAAAAGATACCTCCCAGCGCTCCTGGGTCCATGAGGTAAAGAAACACCTCTTCATGGTGATATTGGACTTTGACTTTCTCTTAGCTTTGTCTTCTCCTTCAAAATGAGATGGCCTACAACATGGCACATCTCAATTGTCTGTTCTGAACAGGATTTGAGACCCTTACTGAGTGATTTTCCATCCCAAGCACACACTGCTGCTCTTTCTGCCAGCTTTTTCTCTGAGTTCAGCTGAAGAACATCTCCTGCTGACTGAGTTGAGTCCAGGAGAGGTCTTAGAAGCATAAACATCATAGAATCCTTAGGGATAGGAAGGAATCTCGAAAGATCTTCTAGTCCAATCACCCTGCCATAGCAGGACACCCTGACCAGGTCCAGGTGGGTTTCAAATGTCTTCAAAAAAGGAGACTCCACAAATGCCCCAGCAGCCCACTCCAGAGCCCCAGCTCCCTCACTGGTAAGAAGTCATAGAATCAGTCAGGGTTGGAAGGGACCATAGTATCATCCAGTTCCAACACCCCTGTGTTGAGCAGGGACACCCCACCCTAGATCAGGCTGGCCAGAAACTCATCCAGCCTGGCTTTAAAAACCTCCAGGGATGGGACCCCAACCACCTGCCTGCTCAACCCATTCCAGGTTCTCACCACTCTCATGGTGAAAAGCTTCCTCCTCACATCGTCTAAATCTCCCCATCTCCAGCTTTGCTCCATTCCCCCTAGTCCTGTTGCTACCTGATATCCTAACAAGCCCCTCCCCAGTGTTTTTGTAGCCCCCTTCGGATATTGGAAGGCCACAATAAGGTCACCTCACAGCCTCCTCTTTTCCAGACTGAACAGCCCCAACTCTCTCAGTCTGGCTTCATAGGAGAGATGCTCCATCCCTCTGATCATCCTCTTGGCCCTTCTCTGTACTCACTCCAGCACGTCCACATCTGTCTTGTAATAAGGGCTACAGAATTGGCACTTCAGCTGGGCTGCCTTCAGTCAGAAGGCTCTGATGCTTCTTGTGTCCTTGCAAGTTGCAGGTGTCCTCTGTGAGTCACTAGTCTCTCAGATTTACAGGAAGCCTTAAAATGTGAAAAGATGGCAATGACTGATGTGGTGGAAGTATCACATCTGTGATCAGTCATCACAAAGATGGTTAAGTATGGATATTTGCAGGGTGTAACTCAGACTTTCTGGTTAGTTGGTGAAAGAAGGTTCAGCTTTTACCTGAGGCCCTGTGAATCACTATTTGGCAGTCATTGTTGATAGCACAGAGTACAGCCAGGGAGCTGAGGCACCTCAAATAAACAGCAGCAGATGAGCAAGTGCTTCCTGGTATTTTCAGCAATAAAATATTTTTAGATTGTATTATATGGGGATATTTTTAAGATAAAATTAATTAGGTCATAGAAATATCCCAGCAGGTGCTTGTCAATTTTTACAGAAAATGTAAACTTTATTAATATTTTGCCTGGTTGTTTCCCCTAAAGTCAAATTCTCTTTCTAAGTGACATGTTCCAAGATTTTCTTTTTCAATCCCTTGATATTCTGTCTATGAATTTGGTCTGTGGCCTGGTGCATCCTTTAAAAGCTAGGAATGATTGGTGTATGTATGGAAATATTCTGGTCCCTGCACACATGTGGAAGAGTCATTGTCCTTGTCTTTATTTTATTTGCATGTGTATTACACCTGTAATTGAGCAAAAGCGAGTTGTGAGGCATAATCTCTTGTCACACCTGAGCTAGTTTCTTTCTTCAGAAGCTCCCATTAGAAGGTGTCCAAAGGTTATTACTGCAGGTGATCCAATAAACCATCACAACAATGTGAAGTCAATAGGGCATCATTCAGGTGTGTGCTAGTCCTTGTTACAGTTATTCCACTTGTTTAAGAGATCTAAAGGTTTTAGTGTGGTCCTTCCTGAGTTACACAGTGAATAGCACTGAGATGTTAAGCAAGGCTGTAATAAAAGCCATCTTAGATAACACTATCTTCTGTTAGTCTCTATTCCTGGCAGGTGTCTAGATAAAAATGATGTGGTAGAAGGAAATCCCAACTGTAGCATTCAGGTAAATAAGGCTAAGAAGGGCAGCCCGCGGATTTTTAACCAGAAGCACTGTGGGGAACAGAGCTGGGCAGAAGGGCAAGAACTTGTCTCATCCCAAGGGCTGGCTCTCAAAGAAAGATGCTCAGTTTCTCAAGCTGAGTGGGAAGGCATGGAAAGGGTCATGTTTTGTGAAAGTCTCATTGGAACTGGCCGAAGAAATTCACATAGGTGGTTGATTACTTGAGCTTATTTTTTCTAACTAATAGTAGATTTGCAGAAAATAAGTGCTCCTGAGGAAGCAGTCAGGGGGTATCTGAATCAACCAGCAAGTACTGAGCCATGACAAAACATCTTTTGTAGGCAAAATTATACAATGAGGGATGGGATCTTAGTAGGCAGTTTAACGTTAGTAAAATGTATTCAGAAAATCTGAAGAATGGGCAGGGGGAGCAGAACAGATACAAACAAGTTTTGATTATGACCAGTTTGGATGTGTCTGATATGGTGGTGGGACAACCAGGAGTCACACGTGTGCATCAACAACTGGGATTAAAAGTGGAGTCACATTTTCCAAGCTGATCTATAAAGTTCTCAGCTGATGTCAGGACAAATATAAACCACATCACAGAGATGAAAAGCAGGGAAAGTTCAGCTCATGACAGAAATACCTGTTCTAGATGTGATAGAGGAGCAGCTTCCTCTGTGTTCCAGGGAACTGCACTGATAAGCACAAGAGAAAATGTTACCGCCGGGAGAATTGTTTTTCTAAGTATGTGTCTTTTTAGGGCAGTCAGCTTGGTCTTTGCAGAAGTGCCAAGTGTAAAACTGATTTATTAAGGATAAGACCCAAAGTGAAGGGGAACAACAAATTTAAGGGATTGTTGAGGCCATGTGTGGCTGTTTTCAGAAAGAAAAGGTGGTAGATAAGTAAGTAGGTAGGCATGACCTGTGAAAACCCCTAAAAAGTCAAGATACTGAAATGACAGTTATTCCAAACAAATGGAAGCTCTTTAGAAAAGTATAAAAATAGGTGTATTTATTCCAGGTTTTGTTAGGTAACTGTGAGTCTACGATTTAGCTTGGTTCAAAGGGGCCAAGAGGGAGAAGAGTTTGTTGCTTTCAAATATCCATTTGGGAGATAGCATTTCTGCTGTCTCTTTGGCACAAGAGATGTTTCAGAAATCAAACCATGTCAATTTTTGTGTATGGCAGCATCTGAAAGAAGCACAAGGCAAAACTAATTGCATGGCTTCAGATTAAGGGAAGTTGGATGTTAAAGTGAACTGCAGAAACACTGGTACTGAATAAGATGAGATTTGTGTCACATCCTGGGAAGAGGAGTAAAAACCTGAGAATAAGATGATTTTAAGCAACATTTCTTTCTACCTGTTCTTAGAAATTAGGTTAGAAATTATGAGACATTGTTGGAATTGCTCTCCATCATAGGAGTTCCATATCTCAGTGGCGAGAAGGAGCTCAGGGTACCTGTAAGGAGAACTGGGACATAGATTACACTCTGAAGAAAACTGAGGTTAGAAAATAAAATGCTCGAAGTGAGGACTTCAAAAGCAGCAGCTGGAGAAGTGTTTGCTCAAAAACTCTGGTGGCATTTGGCTTATGAGCGCAGATGTCAGCTCTGCTGACCTGAGCTCTTGTTTCTGACATCCAGTGATATGTCAGTGTTGCAAGGGGACTGTGAGGCTGCGTAGTTTAAAATGTTCTTAACATAGCAACAGCTTTTACACTGCTGTGATCTGTCTGTTTGATCTTGATGCCACAAATGTGAAACCTAAGGTGCCATATTGTCCTGCACTGCTTCAGACAGAGTGAAATCAAGTAACCAAGCACAAAGGATTAAAAAAAAAAAGTGGAAAACTCAAAGGCACAAGTGAACAAGATAAAAATTCTGCATAAAAGATGGTGTTACAAATAGCAAAAGAAAGGTTTCTGTAGTTCTCAGATGCTGTACAGTTTTTGTTATGGCCAGTGGATCTCTGCATCCCTGAAAAAAACTCAGTGGCTTTCAGTTCATCCTCCCATGGGCTATGGAAAAACTAATCCAAATAAAGCATGTCCTGACCAAGTCTAGGGGAGGTATTTGCAGTCTTCTTTTGTTTTTGCAGAGATATTAGAACCTGCCTAGTGCATCTTGACATCTCAAGCATGATGCTGAAGTTCTTAAACTGTACAAACATCTCTCCTCATTCCCAGTCATGACAAAATAAAAGTTGGTTGGTTGAAGAAAATCTGTAAAGGTCCTGTTAAAATACAGAAAGATTCCTTATCTCTGAAATATTTGAAAATAAACTTAAACTTCATAGCAAGCCTGGGAAGCTAATCTAACTGGAGGTCAGGAACAGAGCAGTTGTGTTGATGTGAAACTGAAGAGTAAGAATCTACCTGACGTGTCAAACACCTGAGGTTTGCTCCTATCAGCGCAGCTACACCTGAAGATGAAAAAAGCAGTGTGAGCCGCTGAAACAGCCAGTGAAGGGAACACTTGCTGTGATCCCAAAAAATGATGAAGAACCATTCATGGTGTGTGGAGAAGACACCACAATTACGACTGCCATCACGTAATCCACAAGATGCTGATAATGGCCATGTGCCTGGGCACGAGCAGTAACACTCCCTGCATGGGCTTACCCATAGAGCAAAAGTCTTGGGGTTCTTCTATGAAATATTAATATACAGCTTCATTAGTCATGACATCTCCTACCTGCCTGAGTGCTAGCAGTGGCTACAGTGTACTTATGCCTGCTGTGATAACTTCACATTAATCTCATCAGGTCCTTGTTTGTCTGCCTTGGATTTAGAGCAACAACGCTACATTCAGTAGACTGGCAGCAGCTCACCAACTGTTGATACATCCTGTGACTTCCCACCTGGCCATTTTTATTTTAAAATTAATTCTTGCCCACAGCCAGCAATGGTGGGATTGACTGTCATTCTCAGTAAACTTGAAATCTTTGCCGAAAACCTCTTCAGGAGTTAACAAGTCAGTGAGTTTGCAGGGTAAATAGGAAGTAAATGAGAATATTTATCATTATTATTTTGATTATGATTAAGAGACCATAGCATTCAGAATTGAGAAGACACTATGTTGCAGTGAACATTACATGATCTGTTCGTTTTTCTCTGGGGGACCGTAGCTTGACCACTCACCGAGGTGCACACCAATATGATGAACAGCAAATGGCATTTATTATCACGTGGCGTACACTTATATACCCCATGCCCTTCGTGTATGCCCCTTTTTTACTGACGTAGCAGAATAGAGGACCTATCGCGTCACATCCCGCAAGCCCGCATGCGTGTAATACAACAATACTACAGTAGAAAGAGTAGTAAATATTTATTTTAAAAAGAACAGTCAAGAAATGCTGTTCAGTAGTAGTTGTATGTATCAGTACCTGGTAATTAAGGGAGTCTAAAGTAGGGGTATCTAAAAAAGCAAATGCTGTCATAAGGGATTGCTCTAAGACGTAAGGTTGAAGAGTAAGTAGGACTCATGAATACGAGGATTCAGATGTTTCTGAGACCTCAGGCTGCAGTTAATAGGCTTATTGATCACCTGATAGGTACAATAAAAATTTAGCAGCTGCTAATTTAATTTGTAAGATCTGCTGGCTCCTCTCTTTCAGGCTTCCATTTACACATACTGAAATCAACCCTCCCACCTCATAAATAATTACCTAAATAGAAGAGCTTCAGTAATAGAGGTGTAGGCAGAGCAGGTGGGAGTAAACGGGAACTGAGGCAGCTTTGAGAGACAAGAGTCCTCTTGCCGCAAGGAGAGAATTTCTGAGCACTTCTTCCCTTGTGCTTGCACAGCTCTTGCTAATAGGTTAAAAAACAGGGCTTAAAGGCAAAAGGAGCTTTTGAGGGGTTGAATGTGCTGCAAGTGCCATAGTTGGATAAGGAGAGGGGCTGAGAGATGGCAGCCAGACCCAGTGGTGAGAGGGAAGACTCCAGCTGTTAAATCATCTTTAACCAGTAGGCTGAGACTCTCTCCACACTGTGATCACTTGCTTCTGTTTCTGTCCCTAATGAGATGATCTGCTAGGCTGTATCAGACTTGGTGTCTTTTTTACCTGGCCCAGCCTTTGAAGAAAGGGATCATCACTTGCTGAAACACCTCTGAACAAGCCTACAAACTTCACAATCTGAGTGCCCTGTAAACAGCTCAGTGGTTTGGGCATGAAAATGAAGAAACCTGCAGCATGTGCAGGAGCAAACTGCTCTGCTTTTGGCTTTTATTGAGAGTGCTACAGCTTCACTCTGTCTTATCCCTGTACCTAACATATTTATTTTAATCTCATTTATTTCAAATTCTCCATTTTCCTGATAGAAAGTAATTTGTAACTCTAACTACCCAGCAACATCAAGCTGTGGGGTGCAGCAGACATACCAGAAGGTAGGGCTGCCATCCAGAGGGACCTGGACAGGCTGTAGAGGTGGGCACAAGCCAACATCATGGGGTTTAATAAGACCAAGTGTAAGGTCCTGCATCTGGGGTGAGGCAATACGAAGCACAGATACAGGCTGGGCAGTGACTGGCTGGAGAGCAGCCCTGAGGAGATGGACGTGGGGGTGCTTGTGGATGAAAAGCTCAACATGAGCCAGCAGTGTGCACTTATGGCCCAGAAGGCAAACCGGATCCTGAGCTGCATCAGGACAAATGTGGCCAGCAGGTCGAGGGAGGAGATTCTCCCCCTCTACTCTAACCTGGTGAGACCCCACCTGGAGTACTGTATCCTTTCTGGAGCCCTTAGAAGAATGTGGATGTGTTGGAGTGAGTCCAGAGAAGGGCCACGAGGATAATCAGAGAGCTGGAGCACCTCTCCTATGAGGCCAGACTGAGAGAGTTGGGGCTGTTCAGTCTGGAGAAGAGGAGGCTCTGAGGCGACATTATGGTGGCCATCCAGTATCTGAAGGAGGCTACAAAAAAGCTGGGAAGGGGCTTGTTAGGATATCAAGTAGCAACAGGACTAGGGGGAATGGAGCAAAGCTAGAGATGGGGAGATTTAGACTTGATGTGAGAAGGAAGCTCTTCACTGTGAGACTGGTGAGAGCCTGGAATGGGTTGCCTTGTTAATTTATATATTGGAAATTGTAGGCTGAGTATTAGTTGGTCACACTACAAATTAAATACTTCTTGTCTACAATATCTGTTAACACCTTCTCTAATTGGCCTGTATTAGAAACTGTGTGACCAGCAGGAGAGAGGTGATCATGCCCCTAGTAAGTCCACACCTTGAGTATTGTGTCCAGTTTTGGGCAACTCAGCAAAAGAGAGATGTCAAAGGGCTGAAGCAAGTGCAGAGGAGAGCGATGAAGCTGGTGAAGGGTCTGGAGAACAGATCTTATAAGGAGTGACTGAAGGAGCTGGAACTGTTTAGTTTGAGGAACAGGAGGCTGAGGGAAGGTCTCATCACTCTTTACAGCTACCTGAAAGGACTCTGTGGTGCTGGTCTCATCTCACAGATGATTAGCGACAGAACCAGAGGGAAGGGCTTCAAGCTACAACAGGGGAGGTTTAGACAATACATCAGGAAAAAGTTATTGATAGAAAGAGTAGTTGAACACTGGAACAGGCTGCCTCAACAGGGAGCTGTTGAGTCCCCATTCCTGGATGTATCCAAGAGTCACTTAGATGTGGTGTTAGGGGATAGAGTTTAGGGGTGAATTTTTAGAGTAGGGTTAATAGTTGGATTCAATGATCCAAAGGGTCTTTTCCAACCTGAATGATTCTGTGATTCTGTAATTCCTAACCTGCTAAGGGTTGGAATCATTGACCTTGGGTCAACCCTTAGAATACAACAGTTTTTACTAGAATCCTTTGACTAAAACAAAAAGTTTGTATGACCACAAAACCTCTAAAGTTAGTGCTCTACATTTTATTCTGTCACTTGTCACTGTTTGGTTGCTCCCGGATGTGGGGAGAAAAGGCTATGTGTGTTTCCTTTGTAATGAGATGAGAACTGACAAACACTTTAAAAATTACATCATTGTGTAGCAGCTTAAGAACTTTTGACATTTAGCAGTGTTTACAGAGAATAATATCAACAACTAGATGTTTTTTACAGGTATAATTAATTCAACAAGACTGAAATTTGATGAAAAATCACAGGCAGCAATGTATTACTGTTAAACAAAACAGCTATTCAGCAGTAATTAGTTACATATATGATTGATAATAAACTAGAAAAAATATTTTCCCTTGTTAAAAATGAACAGAAAGCCATGGCATTGTTTCCTCTTCCCATTTCCACATACTGAAATACTAATTTCTTATGGTTCTGCATTGCAAGACAGATTTATTATGCTTGGAGCCTGTGTGTAGTCATAGGGAAAACCCTGATGAGAGACAAGTACTTGCTGTAAATTAGTAGCTTTATGAATATTTGAGTTGGTTGCACTCACAGAGCATCCCGGTGGGTCAGGTCTGCTGTCACTGTCGCTGCGACTCTACAATTGTGTTTCTCTGATGTGCAAGTGCTGTGAGAGATGGCTCTAGGTTGGCTGGAGGGAGACTTCTGCTTATCATTCTGTGTGTGGAAGTAGGAGAAGATGGGAATGGGGATAAAGAATGATTGTTGTTAAATTATAAAAGAGGTGTGTGCTGTACAAATTGCCCTCCTGCAATTTTTCACTGTGTGCCTATGTAATGAAATAATGCACATCGGCATATTCCACATTGATTTGGGAGGATTAACAGTGTTTTAACTCCTTTCTTCCTGCTGGGGGTGGCACTTTTGTGAAGGTTTCAAATACCCTGAATGTATTCGTTCAGAGGGGTGAGACTTTAATAGCTGTGAGCTTCACGCATGAGCACTGTGTGCACCCTGTTCTTTAGGTAGAGATGCTTATTTTGCCTGAGAAGCTCTGAGTGATTTACAAGCAGGACAATTTCCAGTGTATGCAAGTATAGCTACATCACCTAGAGCTACATGAGGAGTCAGTAAGCAACAGTCAGCATCTACAAAATTACTTTTCTACTGTGCAGACAGAAATGTTTGTTTTGAGAAAAGCATTCATGGCCTGAGAAAGGCAGGATAAGAAATTAGTGCCCACTTGTAATGGATGCACGTGGGTTGCTGTTTTGGAGTTTCTACATGATTTTATTACAACATCAAGACAGTGAGGGTTACTACAATGTTACTCTTGAGTAGCTGGAAACACAGATTCATGGTCCAAGAAGGTTCAAGAGGGGAACCAAACTCATGCTCAGTTCTGTCCTCAGGCATTTCTAGATCTCTGGGTTCCCAACATAATCCATTAACTAGTCCTTTTTCCACCACAGTATATAAAGAGCACCACAAAAATGTTAGTAGTTTTTATACTGTAAATGACAGAAAGTTGATTAAAGAAGGGTGTAAAGGTTTAGGGAGAGGGTGTAACTAGGTTTTGGTTGGTGCCTGTAACTCTAGCACAACAAGCAGCTCTCACCAAGAGTTCAACAGGCAATGAAGCAACCTTTGCTAAAAAGACAACAGTTTATTGAACCCATCACCAAGAAGAAAAGGAAAAAATCCCCAAATAAGTAAAAGAATCAAAAAGGTAAAGCAGAAACTGTATCACAATGCCGTTATACACACTCTGAGAGAAATGGGAGACAGCTAACACATTGGGTTTTGGCCTTAGATGAGAGGTCTAAGGTAAGAGAGTCTACACCAACACTCATAACCACAAAAGCCACCATACACACACACACTCACACCCCACTTTCCAGAAGAGAAAGGGGTGGTAGGGGGAGTGTCAGGAATACAGCACAAAACATACATTTGATGCTCGTGGAACAGTTCCCTTTCCCGATCCTCATGCAGACAGCACTCTGTGATGTCTCCAGCATACTTCTAGCTCCCATCAGCTCAGGGCTCTTCTTTCAGGCTATAGTAGTGTCAAACGTAGAGGATGCAACAGAATTCCAGACTCTCTCTGTTTCCCAAAGGCTTAGGAGATCAGTATTTGTGATAGCTCTTTCTCTCTCTTAGTAGAGGCTTCGCCTCTTGGAAGTAGTAAAATAGATAACTTCCTGGAGAACATGTTCCAGCCCAGCCTTCTCTGGCTCTATAATCTATAACAGGTTTCACAACTGGTGGGATTTCTTACTGGCCCTCATAACACATGATCCACAGTTTGAAGATTAAGCGACACATGGAAAGTTGTTTTCAAGCCAAAACTGACCAGATCTGGAAAGGTGCTGAAACCAGGCAGGGATAGCTGAGAATAAACATGCAATGAATACTTCGTATTCTTGCCATTATGGGGTGGAGCTCTGAGCTGAAAATCCATAAATAGAACTCACTCCTCTGTATCAGCCTGCTCTAGCCCTGCTCAGAGTCAGTTTGTGGTTCTTGAGTGTTGCCTCTGCAGGCGTGGAGACCTGGTTCAGGAACGGCATGGCAACCAATCCCAGGCTGCTCGACCCATCTGCTCACAGACACCAATGTGGTGGATGGCAAATGGTGTTTATTACCACGTGGCGCAATCTTATATAGCTCAGATTTATGTCACTTCCGTCTGCTTACATCATAGACTTAACGCTATTGGCTACCTAGACAGTGGGTGTGCATTTCCGTACAGCACGACATCTTCCAGGTGCCAAGCCCTAACTACACTTGAGGATGAAGGAGAACACAATTTAAAATAAGTGTCTGTTTTCTCCCTAGCTGAAGAGCATTTAACATTCAGCTCCTGATGACTTAATAAATGCTGTCTTGGGCCATTCTTAAAGCCAAAAATTACTAGGAAAGGTTTTCAGGTTTCTGTAGAGCTCTTGTGGTAGGTGTTGCTATCTAGGCATCCCTTTCTGGGTGAGCAGAGAGAAAGGAATTACTTCACCACACAGTTTAGTGAGTAATGCTGTTGTGATGAGTCGGATGTAATTTATGCAAGTGCGTTGGAAACATTTTGCCTCTGAGGTTTGTGAACACAGTCCAAGAGTGAATTCAGAGAGGTGCTCATCAGTCAGGGTAGAGAGGTAGTGTTGATTTTATCAAGTCACTGGGAGTGAAATGGCAATTTTATAATCCAATGCACTACACAAAGGCATCAAAGAAGTGGTTTAGGATGTTGCCTCACCCTTCCCTCCTTGTAACTGTAAGGATTAACCTGTTTGCCCTTTTCCCATCATGCTATGTCAGTTGGACTTTGGGGCATGGTTATGGTGTCTGTCTCAAAATCCAAGGTTCCTTTTCCTGCAACTTCCACAAGTGGCTCAGACTGATTACTTTAGCATTTAAAGGGCTTTAGAAAATGGGTACCACTTCTAAAATCACCCTGATACTCAAATCTGCCTTTCCAACAGTGAGAATCGGGTCTGAGGGTTACACCTTTAAACTAACACAGCTCAGAGAAGCAGCTTCCCCACAGGACACATTTAGGATGTGATTTTTTTGGTGATTAATGCCACAGGGTAAAATACACCCATAAGAAATCCTGGCCAGATGTGCTATGCAGCTTCATTTGAATTATATAATCCTTTAGTTTGGAAAAGGCATTGAAGGTTATAAAGCACAATCCTCAACCCAACTGTCCCAAGGCCACCACTAAACCCTGTCCCTGAGCTCCAGATCTCCTGACTGTGAAGGACATCCAGGGATGGCAATCCAACCCCCTCCCTGGGCAGCCTGTGCCAAGGCCTCACGGCACTTTCCATCAAGAAGTATTTCCTCACGCCCAACCAAGACTTCCCCTGGCAGAACATGAGTCTATTTCCTTTCATTCTATCACTTCTCATTTGTGAGAAGAGACAACCTACCCCTGGGCTGACAAAGCTGAGACCTCTGCCCCATCTCTAGCTATCCAGAGATATTTCAGATGTGTCCCAACTGTCATTATCTTCACCTCAGCATCTTTATTCTATATCCATTTATTCTACGCTCATATCTGTCTCTCCATTGTACTGTTTTCCTTTTGGATGTTAGTACAGGGAAAGCATGCAGGTTATTCATGGAGCAGGTGTTATGTTTGCAACTGCAGTAATCAAAACATTCTCTTCAGCAGAGCAACACCTTTATTTTCTTGAGTTCCAGCAAACTCCTAAAACATAATTCTTATTGAACAAGTTGGCAGGGGCAACAACACGTGCAACAGAACACAGTAACTCAGCAACAATGTAATGGTTACACCAATCAGTAATTATCTTTTTTAATTCATTACTATAAATAACTTATGAACTCTAAGGGTCCTATGACACTTGATGGAAGATAACATAGTATGTTAAGTCAATGTTGACAAATCTGGTGGTCTGAATCAATCCTCATGTCTGAGGCTTCCCTCAGTGCCACTATGCAGTGGTTGCTATTTTCACAAAGTTTGGCTAGTATTAGATTCCTGTGGATTCTGAGTTAGATTCTGCTTGTTGTCCTGTCCAGGAATGGCACAGCAGGGCCTGCATGGAAATGGAATGGGGCAGTAGAGCCCCATAGAATCATAGAATCATTAGGGATCGGAAAGGACCTTGAAAGGTCATCTATCCAATCCCACTGCCACAGCAGGACCACCTAGACCAAGCCACACAGGAACACATCCAGGCAGGTCTTGAACATCTCCAGAGAAGGAGACCCCACAACCCCCCTGGCAGCCGGTTCCAATGCTCTGTTACCCTCACTGTGAAGAAGTTCCTTCTGGTATTTATATGGAATATGGAAATGGATGCTGAATATTTGTGTTGCTTTTTTTTTAAGCTGAGTTCACCACCTGACTTTTACATCTGGGCAGGTCAGTGACAACAACTTGAAGCCTGTCCAAGTGTCAGGCTAAGCCAAGCAAACTGTATTTTCACTTAACTCCTACAGATGTAGTAAAGTGGAAATGTGCTTAGAGATGATCAGGCTCTGTGAAAGCTTTGCCAAGTCCCCATAAGACCAGACAGCATGTAATGCTGCCTTTAAGACAATCTTCAAACCTTTTTTTATGGTCTGAGTCTCAACATACTTCCATTCCTTCTTGACAGAGGTCTGGAGACATACCTGCTGCTGCAATTCACTGAGAATGACTTTTCAGCCTTGATGCGATTAACCTAAGCCTTATTCCCAACCTTTTAATGCTTTCTGCGTTGGTCTAGCTACAATAAAAACAGACTGCTATCTACCAAACTGTGGGACAGCTTAGCAGTGCATGTGTGGTGTACCCAGCCTCAAAGCAGATTCTACCTTTTAGGATGGAAATGGATATTTGGTTCAGTTTGGAGGAATGCCATAGGGAAATCTGCCATTGAGTCTCAAGGAGTATGCGAGGGGTGGGGGGGTGAGAAATATCATGTGACCTTTGATTTTTTTAGATAATGACCTGTGAGGAGAAAATAAAAACAAAAACCTGCAAACCCTATTGGTACAGAAAGGAATGTGTCCGAGGGTTTGGGTTAAAGGAGCACCATCCCAATAGGAGCCATCCTGCAGAAAGAATGGAAAAATAGAAGCTGCAGTTTGCAGATCATCTTAGAAGAGTTTGTCTAGATTAAGGTGGTTTTTATGCGTGCTACATTCTCTGATCACAGAGAGTTATAAGGAGGGTTAAATATTTGTTTCCTTGCATTTCCCATGGGGCACAGAGCACTCTGCCAGCACAACAGTAAGAAAATTAAGAGGGTGGATTCAAGGCTCATTTATACGTATTGCAGAAACTTCTTCAGGACTTAGTTTGCAGCAGTGGAAATCCCAGAGGATCAATGACAAATGAGTGCAATCATCACTCTTTCCTGGTATTTTGAACACTCAGTAAGGGGTCTCTTCATAGCCAAGAACATTTTAGATTGACTAATGCACAAGAGGTGGTGGTAAAACCAGTATTTCAAACTCCAGAGTCTGTAAACTGAAATAAAATTTAAGTTAGGAGTGATTTCAAGTGAAGGGGGATCTGCCTTGGGAGCGTAAAGGCACACAGGAGGGGAGGGAATGTCCTCTCTCTTAAAAGTTTCCAAAGACAGGAAAGAGATGCTTCAGTTGATTAGAAACAACTTGACTCCCTGCAGGAGGAAATTCTGCTGCCTCTTAGTCTGATGGTTGGTGTGATTCAGACTGGTCTGGAGTCTGTCACTCCTTTATCTGTGGAAGGACACTTGCTGCTGAAAACTCCCTGGAGAGGGAACAAAAATATGTACAGATTGTTGCCCAGCCAGTGCTTATGGTTGGAGGGTCAGGGAACACTCCTGCCTATGAGGAGAAGTGTTGAGTGGACAGAGAGAAGCTGGTGGCTAACTGGAATTTTGCTGGTAGCACTTGAAAAGAACTTCAAATCCTGCATCTGCATTTCCCCAGAACTGTGCACAGTGCCTTTGCCATGTTATCTCTGTTGCGGTGTGTTAGGACTTTGGCCAAGAAGACAGAGAGATGATTAGTGTGGATATTTCTCTGCTAACCAGGTTACTTAAAGGTACTTACCTGTCAAAGCACCTTCCCTGGTTCCCTTGCTGCAGCTGGGGATGTCAAACTGCTGCATCAAGCTCGTTGCTCTGACAAAATCCTCCTTCATAGCTCTGTTGGCCTGGCACAGAGTATGACTTCCTATTGCTTCATACCCAGTAGTAGGTACCCTGTCCTATGCTGTCTTATGTCCCGCGTGCTTCCCAGAAGGAGTTTCAACAAGCTCTTCACCACCTTCCTTAAGGCAGCAGCACAAGAGCAGCTCCTGTTTCTCCATGGGGGCTTCTCATTTTGAACAAAAGTAATTCAAATGTAGCAAAATAAATCCTTTCACTACAGTCTTGTGTTTCCTGGAGTTGCCTTTGCAATTTTCTGACAGCATCTTCCCCTTGCCTTCTTTTAATCATTACTCAGTAAGAAGCAATGTTCACACAACCACCCTAGACTTCGCTTTCTCTCCCCTGATGTCTCTATCTTACTGCATCTGAAGTAATGTCAGATGATGTTCTGATAGAGCAGAGAGGAAAGCAAAATAGAGAGGGCCTCCCACCTCCAACAAGCAGTCTCTGAGGTTCACTCCCACAAGCAAACATCTGTAGGCTTTTAGAAGATAATTAATTTGCACACACTTGTTGGGTTTTCTTTCAGACAGTGACATGAGGGTTTAAAAGGTATGATGGTTTAAAAATGGACCATGTTTGTATCCTCATGTTCTGCTTCTTTCGGTGGCATCTTTTTGTCCTAGTCTGAAGTAAAACGTTTAGAGCCCTGAGCACCCTTTCTGTTACTGAAAAACAAAGTGAAATGAAATGCAGGTAACAGCAGAACCTTTCTGTAGTTAAAGAAACAGACTAGAAATTTCCAGAAAAACTTTGAGCCTTGCCTAAGTATTTGGTGGTTCTGCCGAGCCATAACGGGGACCTATCTGTCTTCTCACTAATTCCAGAGGGCCATGAGCTAGTACTCCTCTGGGCTGTGGTCTCGACAGCTACAACCCAGAAGTGCTGATGAGGAACAGGAGGTGACAATTGTAAGGTCCTTGCTCCTGTGCGGACCAAGCCCCTGAAGGAAAATGTATACCTGAGTGGATCCTGCCTGTCTGCTCATTTTCCACTGGAAAATCAGGTAAAAAAGTGTTGGCTGTTACTCAGGGCACATCAGTAAGTCAGAATGAACTCTCCCTCACAACCACAACCTTACCTGCTCTCAGCTTCACTGTACAGGAAATGTGGAGATATTTTAGCAACTTAACCAACTTTTGTTTTTGCCCTCATCTCTGCTGCAAAAATTTGTTTCTGTGCTACAAGCAAAGCTCAGTGCTACTGCATCCCTTTTTGTGTACCTTAAGTAAACGCAGGAGGTTCCACTGTAACTGATCCTTTCCTTCATTATCTTCTGCTGAAGACGAGTGAGATCTGTTTTCTCTCATACTCTCTTGAAATTGTGTTTTTTTCTGGGTTATGTCTAAAACATGGAACTGACTTTGCTGAAAGATCTTTGGGAAGGGAAATAAAAAGTGTCTTTTTATTTCTGTTGTTTCCATAAGATGTGATGTGATTCACAAGGTGAGCAAAATAGTTTATTTCAGAAATAATTCTGGCTTCTGTTGGTTTTCTTTGTGTCTTCAGCATCCTAAATTCTACTTCATTTTAAAGTCTTTAAGTAGATATTCTGTTTTGTTGCATTTTATACTACATTAATTTCTCATTTGTAACCAGAAATGTGTACTAATTAAATAAATATATCTTGCAAAAAGCACACAAATCAATCTGGTATAAAATTAATAAACCAGCATTATGTTCCACCAAGCACATAACTTTGAGCAGCACTGAATTCAGATCTAAAAAGTCCCTCCCTCTGAACACCAGAGAAAAAACTGTAGAATTTGGAGCTGTATTTTATATGGACTTTCAGCTTTTTAGTGTGTTTTTAACTTTTCTCTTTTGAGCCTTTCTCTGCTTTTCTTTTTTATTATAGAGGATTTATTTAATTGCCAATCTATAATTAATATTTCACTTTTGTTTTTCATTATTTACTACATTAATAGCTGCTTGGTTGAAAGTCTTCCCACACACCCAAAGTGCAAGTCAAAATATTCGAGAGAAGTGCAGCTCAGCTTTTTTCTATTTATATTATTAAGAATTCAGCCTCATAGGTAGGAGGTAAATCTACTTGAGATGGTTACTGAGTCACTGCCTCATAAATATAATTAACACATGAGATTGAACTTCTATGGGCAAATGGAATTTTTAGCACCAGAGCATTTGCTATTAGCTGAATTGGAGCAGAGGGCTTGGAGCTTTCAGAGTGTCTTCTAAATTACTCTGGTTATAAGCAACTTCTAAGTTTTCTCTAACTGAGGGGTAACGGTTCCTTCAATCCAGTGATTTTTTTGGTTCAGATACACATGAATGATTTTCTGTGTCTGCATAGACAAGGAGTGTGGAATAATATGAGCAGATTCATAAGGTAAATCAAATGGTGTTGAAGATTTCAAGTTGAGGCTGTCCCTGCTCACTGCAGGGCTGCTGGACTAGATGACCTTTAAAGATGCCTTCCAAATCACTATAATCTATGATTCTATGATCTGGTGGCCATGCAATGGGAATCTGGTTGAAGCAGTGAGGGTTGAGGGAGCCTTGTTTGCAATGACCATGAGATCAAGGTATCGTGTGGGAGGAACAGAATACTTAGAAGAATCAAAACCATGGACTTCAGGAAGGCCAACTTTGGCTTTTTGAAGCAATTGCTAGGGGAAATCCCATGGGACAGAGTACTGGCAGGTAAAGGGGCCCAAGATAGCTGGTCATCAATCAAAGACCACTTTTTTGAAACACAACATAAGTGCATCACAACAGGAAAGAAGTTGAGGAAGGGAGCTAGAAAACCTGCACAGTTAAATGGGGAGCTACTGTGCAAACTGAAGAGGAAGAAGAAAGTCTACAGGTCATGGATGGAGAAGATGGCCACTTGGGGTGACTAGAAGGCTATGGTGAGAGAATGTAGGGATGCAACTAGGAAAGCCAAGGCCTCCTTGGAATTAAACCTTGCAAGACAGGTCAAGGGTAACAAAAAGGTCTTCTTCAAATACATTGCAGGTAAAACTAAACCTAGAGGCAATGTGGGACCCCTGCTGAATGAGGTGGGTGCCCTGACAACAGTAGAAACAGAGAAAGCAGAGATAATGAACATTTTCTTTGCCTCCATCTGTACTTCTGGGAGCTGTCCTGGTATCAAAGCCCAGACTGCTGAGACTACACAAGTAGTCAAGGAAAAAGAGAAGCCTGCCTCGGTTGATGGGGACTTGGTTAGGGATCTGTTGAGCAAACTGCATGTACATAAATGCATAGTGCCTGAAAGGATGCACTTGTGCATGCTATAGGAGATGGCAANGCATAGTGCCTGAAAGGATGCACTTGTGCATGCTATAGGAGATGGCAAAAGTCATTGCTA
>VZRI01001077.1:0-19573 GCA_013397515.1 Upupa epops
TGGTGAGGCTGCATCTTGAGTACCTGGGCCTCACACTATAAAGAACATCACGGAGGTGCTAGAATGTGTCCAGATGAGAGCTACCAAGCTTGTGAGTGGTCTACAGAACAAGTCATATGAGTAGAGGCTGAGGGAACTGGGTGTGTTTTGTTTGGAGAAGTGGAGGCTGAGGGGAGATACTGCCTTCTACAAGTATCTGAAAGAAGGCTGTGGAGAGGTGGGTGCTGGCCTCTTCTCTCAAGCGCATAATGACAGGACCAGAGGAAATGGTCTGAAGTTGTGGCAGGGGAGGTTTATATAGGTGTTGAGATTTTGCAGGTTTTAGATATGTGTATTATTCCATACACTCTCCTTTCTTACTCATTGGACAGGACTCGTGTCTCTCAAAGGAGGAGCAAGACCCCTCCTCAGAGAGGCTGAGAGATGTCAGCCCCTGACTGGCCAGCACTGACTCTTCAGGAGACAATCCATTGAGGAGTGTCCAAGTGTTGTTCTCCCACTTGCTGTAGATAAAACCATTGCTAGTTACTGGTTAAAAGAGTGTTATTTCCCACCATCACACAATTGTATCCTCATCGCTGCTGCCTAGAGGAGATCCTGAAGTGCTGAAGCATAGGCCAGAGAGAGACTGGACATGCCAGAGCTACACACACAGTGAAGCGTAAATGGCAATCTGCTATTCTAAAGCAGATTTCCTTCTCTCTCTTCCCCTGATCCTCCCAGCCTGTCTTATCAGCGGGTTCACATCTCCTGCTTGCAGTGACTTCTCCTCTCTCTCCCCTGTTGTTCTCTTTTTGATCTCATCCCCCTCCTGCCTTGCTCTGTGTTTCTCTGCTCCTGTCCACCGTGCAATGCAGCAGGGCCTGTGGGGATGATAGAGTTGGGACTCAGCTTTTCCCTTTTCCTGCTCCAAAGGGTGGGACAAGCGGGTCTGCGCTCAGCAGAGGCCTTGCTGCAGGGTGAACGCTTCTTCTCCCTTCTCCTCCCCCTGTACAGTCCTGTCTCTGCTCTAAAGCAGAGAGCAAGCGGCTAAGGGCAGAGGCGCTCTTCTCCGGATTTGGTGCAGCCCCGAGCACATCGCTCAGGGTGGAGACTTCAGGCAGTGCGGAGCATTCACCGTAGTCACTTGTGAAAACTGGGTGAAACTGCGACCCTCTCATGGTGGGAGGCGAGAATAGCAGCTCCCAGAGAGAGAATTCATCTGTTATCCTACAGCACCAGCGTGTGAGTGAGTGGCACACTGCAGCTCCACGAAGACGAAATTGTGTAAGCCTGTTTTCCTTTTGCTTACGTTTGTTTTGATAGCTTTTAGTTTATTTTTATTTAGCTTTTAATAAATACTTGCCTTTTATTCCAGTTTCTCAATGTATTTGATCAATATTTAAATGATTTGTAATTATTTAAATATATTCTTTCTTCTAATTTGAAGTCAGAGTTCCATTAATTGTCCATCCTACTCTTGGTTAAACCATTACAATTGCATATTAGGAAGAAATTCCTTACTGAAAGAGAGTCAGGCATTGGAACAGGCTGCCCAGGAAGGGGGCTGAGTCTCCATCGCTGGAGGTGTTTAAGAAACATCTAGACATGGTGTTTCAGGACCTTCTCTGGTGGCAGAGATTGTATGGGGTTTATTTTGTATTTTACCTGGATGAGTGTGTTTGGTGCTGGTGTCTGATCAGGGCTTGGATTTTGTTGTTGTGTGTATGGTTGGACTCAGTGATCTGGGAGGCCCTTTCCAATCAGGAATATTCTGTGATCTGCCTAGTGACAGCAACAAGGACAAGGTGTTTCATCACCGCTCCAGGGATGGAGGTAAGGCTGAACAGGCTGTAGTTACCTGGGTCCTCTTTCTTGGCCTTTTTGATGATTGGAGTGACATTTGTTTCCTTCAGTCCCCAGGCGCTTCTCCTGCTCCCCACAGCTTACCAAAGATGATCTTCAAATACTCCTGCGCAAGGAGCAAATGACTCCAAACACCTAATATCCAGAAGAAATAAAGAACAGAAATTTAGAGAATAAAGTCAACAGCTGGCTGGATTCAAAATGTGAAATTTCCCCCCACTCTTAAAAGGTTATAATTCATCCTCCGTTTTGAGATCAATTACTTGGCTTTCTGAGCAGCCAAAACCTGATGAGTAGACAGACCAGTACGTCAAAAATTATAGTAGGAAGTAATTGCCTAATGTGATTGAAAGCAACCAACAGTAACCTACGCTGCCCAAAGGAAAAGGCTAGCATGGCCTTTGTTTGACAAGANTGGCCTTTTTAATGATTGGAGTGACATTTGTTTCCTTCAGTCCCCAGGCGCTTCTCCTGCTCCCCACAGCTTACCAAAGATGATCTTCAAATACTCCTGCGCAAGGAGCAAATGACTCCAAACACCTAATATCCAGAAGAAATAAAGAACAGAAATTTAGAGAATAAAGTCAACAGCTGGCTGGATTCAAAATGTGAAATTTCCCCCCACTCTTAAAAGGTTATAATTCATCCTCCGTTTTGAGATCACGTACTTGGCTTTCTGAGCAGCCAAAAACCTGATGAGTAGACAGACCAGTACGTCAAAAATTATAGTAGGAAGTAATTGCCTAATGTGATTGAAAGCAACCAACAGTAACCTACGCTGCCCAAAGGAAAAGGCTAGCATGGCCTTTGTTTGACAAGAAAACAGACAGTAGTGTTATGGAGTACTCAGACATAGGTTTCATTGGCACCATGGTCTTAGATCAACTTAAATAGGGCTTGTAATATGAAAGCTTTGGCATCAAAGGAGAGAGAAAAGCTGAGCAGATCCAAGAAATGCCTGCTCTGGGATTCTGTTAGCCATTCAAAACAAGTCTGTATGCAGTTCAAGTGCATCATTTTATCTCTTTTTCTGTCTATTGTTCTCATTTGCTTGTTTGCACTCAAATCTGTCTAGCTAAATCTGCGACTCCTCCAGATGAATAATCTTCATTTACCAGCATCAGTCTCAACGTAAAACCCTTTAAATTTGCTTTCATTGAAGTACAGATCACAAAACTCACAGTAGCACAGAATTATTGAGGCTGGAAAAGCCCTGAGCTAATCCAGCCCAGCCTATGACCCAACATTACCCCATCGGCCAGAGCATGGCACTAGGGGCCACATTCAATCCGTCCTTAAACACCTCCAGGAATAGGGACTCCACCACTGCCCTGGGCAGTCCATTCCAGGTTCTGATCACCCTTTCCCTGAGGAAGGGCTTCCTAACATCCAACCTAACCCTCTCCTGGCAGCTTCAGGCTCTGTCATCTCATCAAGGAGCTGGTTGCTTGGGAGAAGAATCCACCCCCCATCTGACTACAACCTCCCTTCAGGGAGTTGGAGAGAGGGAGAAGGTCCCCCAAAATCTTCTCCAGGCTAAACACCCGCAGCTTCCTCAGCCTCTCCTCATAAGGCTTTCCCTCCTGCTTTGACCCAGGTGCAGATCTTTGCGCTTGCCCTTGTTGAACTTCATGCAGAAGTGGGAGTGGTTGGGAGGGGACTGAGAGGCAACTGGCTGGGGATTGAGAGGAACTGGGAGGGGTCCTTCCGGTGGTCCCCCACAACCACCTATGTGGTTCTGGTGGCCACCTATGGACTTCAATGGCCCTCCATGACCATTTAAGTTCTTCTGATGGTCAGCCAGGACCTTCTGGTGGTCCTCCATGATGCTTATCTAGGTCTTTCCTCAGGACTTTCCAATTGCAAGTGGAGCACAGGGTGTCTTGAAGAGACTTTATAACTGCAATGGTGGTTACATCGGGGTCCCGGACCTGTGCTCGGAGACACACAGGCAAGTCATTCTGAGTTAACTACAGGTACACATCTAAATGGACTTGATTGCCTTGCAATAAGATGCTCAAATCCAAGTAAGTGGTCTTTAAGATAGAATTAACCTGCACTAAACCCCAGTAAAGGAATGCTATTTGAAATCAAAGTCTGCACACATAAGTTAGCAATCTGCTTTTAAAAAGGGAATGCGGATCAAGTTTTCTGAATATCCTCATGTAGGCAGAAGTCCTCCAAAGAGCAAACAATAAATTGTCGACAGTCAGTCCAAACCCTGCCAGTATTTGAGTCTCTAATGGGCAAAATGCACCACAGCTCCAGAGTGTCATGGGCTGTTGAAGACCAGGTAGCCACCCCTGACCTCTGCTCTTGCTAGTTGTCTCTCCTGCCCCCTCATGAGGACAACACTGCTGGATTTGGTTTTGTTATTCAACAGGGCAGCACCATCAAGGTGCCTGGAAGCTCTGTGAAGAGAGGCCACAGGGCTGGCCTCCCTCAACCAACAGAGATGCTCCAGACCTCAAAAGTCTTTATGAGACTGATGACTTCTGTGCAAGATAGCGTGACACAGCTGCATGCTTATGGTACCCTCTACACAGCTCTCATGAGATAACAATGCAGCCAAATGTCTTAACAAGCCCAAGGGATGCCTGTTGCCAATGTCCTAACGGCAGCACATTTGCCACTTCACAACTGAAGTGGTATTGCCAAAAGATGAGACCTTTCATTGCTTTCAGTCCCACAGCAGCCACCATTACACATGATAACCAGGTTTTCATCAAATAACTCAAAGCCCATGGCTCATGCCTAATGAACCCCTGCTAAATATCTCCCACATATAAGATTTCAAAGCCTGGAGTGCTTTGGAAGGAAAAAACATTGAAGGAAGCACCACACTTCTCATCTGAAGGGTCACTCTTCTGATCTGAATGCAGTAAAAATGCACTAAGTGCCAGCCACAAGCAGTTGCAGCAGCAGTTGCTGTGATCCAAAAGCAGCTTCCTTTCAAAGAAGACATGGGAGCACTGAAGACACAGGAGCCAGAATCACAGAATCCTTGAATTTCTTTGGTTGGAAGAGACCTTCAAGATCATCTAGCCCAGCCTTTGACTCAACACGACAAACTCACTCCTAAACTATGTTGCTAAGCGCCAGGTCCACAAGCCATTTAAATTCCTCCAGGCACAGGGAGCCCACCACTGCCCTGGGCAGGCTACTTCAGTGTTTGATCATCCTTTCAGTGAAAAGATATTTCTTGATATCCAGCCTAAACCTCCCCTGGCACAGCTTGCAGCCATTTCCCCTAGTCCTGTCACTTGCCATCAAGGAGAAAAGGTTGTCCCACTCACTCACTCACCCCAACCTCCTTTCAGATACTTGTAGAGAGCAATGAGGTCTCCCCTCAGCCTCCTCTTCTCCAGACTAAAGAACGCCAGCTCTTCCAGCCACTCCTCATAGCACCTGTGCTCTAGGCCCTTCACAAGCCTCACTGCCCTTCTCTGGGCCTGCTCCAGCACCCCAATGTCCTTCTCGTAGTGAGGTGCGGCAGCGCATCTGTTTTTCATGGGCACCTAGGGAGGTAGCAGCTATTGTGGGTACACATCTGTCACACCTGGCAGGAACCTGCTGCCCTGCTCCCCATCCCCCGAGTCATCACACTCAGCAAGGGGGAGCAGTGAGCCCTCTGCGTCCTGAGCTCGCCATGGCCGTTGGCCTGTGTCAAGGAAGAGACGGCCTGGCTTCACCAATCCGTCTCCCTTTCACACTCCTTTACCCTGCTTCAGGTTGGCACATGGCTTCTGGCAACAGGCTTCAGTCGGCCTGCAAAAGTGACAGGGGCTCTTAGAGCAGCCAGACCGCCCTGCGCACCGTGCGGGCGGCAGCGCCCCGCCGGCCCCTCAGGCAGCGGCAGTTACCGCCGGGAGGCGCCCAGGCGCTGCCGGCCCTGCCCGTCAGTGCTCGGCCTCACCGTGGAGAGGTGCCCGCTGCCAGGGCGAAACCTCTGCGTGAGCGCTGACCAAGATAAAGAAGGCTTTACTCGGACCTTTCAGTTCCAAACCCTCCGATCCAACCATGCCTCAAGTTTCTCAGAACTGGAACCAAGTGGGTACCCAGCAAGTCAGGCAGGGCTTCCCCCAAAGACGGGCTGGGCAAGATGCCCAGCACAGCTGCGGTGCAGGTCCATGCTGCGTATTCCTGGGAATAGCGGGAACTCCCCAGTCACATCAGAGTCACCCATTGCAAAAACTTCCAACACCAGCCATGGTATTAATCTTGAAAAGGCTTAGAACTGAAATACAAATGAGGTAAAGGAAATCTGAAAACAGAAAAAAACAGAAAAAAACAGGAAAAAAAGGCAAGTAATGACCTTTATAAGTTTACTAAACAACAAGAATGTTTCTTTTACTCCAAAAGGAGAAAATGTCTCGTAGCAACACATATTTTTTTAGTATAAAGATAGATGTGAGTCTTAGGCTTTTTGGAATTAAGGTTTGAGTTATTCCTCCCAACAGGATTCTCATGCCTTACAAGAGGCCTTTATGACTTACTTAAAAAGCCCATTTGTTCCCAGGCCAGTTACATTCTCCCCAGTAGCATTTAAATCTTCTGGCCTGCTGTTAAAGCTGTGTCCAAACACCCCAGAAGGCACCGAGGAAGCAGTTTTATTAGGCTTTGAACTGCTGCAAACCCTTGGAGCAGGATTTCAAGCATCTATGAAAAACTATTCCAACCTCAAAAGTAGGATGGCAAAAGAAATAAATCTTAAAGTGTTTCTACTGATGTGATCTTTGAGGACGAGCTGTTTTGCATCTCCAAATAAGCTGCCCTTGGGGGCAAACCAGAGGTGCCTGCAGGGGACAGTCTAGGGGATACCAACAAAAGCAGTGAAAAACAAAAGTGTCAGGCTGGTTAAGTTTCATTGATGGTCATTTGGAGCTTGGCGACAATGCAGCGATGTCTGATGAAGGGCTCTGTTTCCTCCACCCTACTTGACATTCTCTGGAATAACTGAAATGTAATGGCTAGAGAGGATCCCTGGGCTTTAACAAGCATTTGATTAACCAACAGAACAGAAGCAGATGCTTTCATTTTGACCCGTTAAGAATGACTCTTTTCAAAAATAAGTGGAACTGTGGTGGTAACGCATTTACAAGCCAAAGCCGCTCTGTTTGCCAAACTGTGCTAACCTCTGGTAAAGCCTGATTAATCCAAATATAGGAACACATTCTGTCATAAATACCAGAATAAACCCATAAAGTTAACCTATTTACTGTATAAATCTTCAGGGCAAGTACAGCCTCATCTGACCAACACTTACTGAAGCAGAAAACAGAAAGGATTTGTTTACTAAGGGTTATTAAAAAAACTTACCATTGGGTTTAGGTTTTGAATGTGAACGGAAGACACCCAGCAGACTGCCCCACACTTGCCTGGTTTCTGCTCACTTTGAGTGAAGTTGGACTTCTCCACCAAGCGTGCTCAAGTATGGTCTCAGCGACACTACTGAAAGCCCTGCACTTAACTTGCCATGTTCCTCAAGAGCAACAAGCCATTGAGTAATGGTGCTTTTGCCTGGAGGCATACTTCTCTAACAGCCCCAGAAAACAGCAGGAGAAACACTGTCGCAAGTCATCACCATCTGAGATACCCTTATAGGAAGTTTCTTCTTAATCCCTGCTTGACAGGCATTGCTGCTCTTCCTGAAGCAAAAGGGAATGAAAAGGTTTGGAATGAAATTATTCAAGACCCAATATTTTCTTTTTATCCCCAGAATTGTCCATCCTTTCTTTCAGTGGGGCTAACTTGTAGGGAAAGCATCTTTCTGCTTGCTCAAGTTGAAGTCTGTGCTCACTGCACTAAGTGAAAGTTGTGCTTCTTTTACTGCAACCCATGAAAACGGAGGGCACTCCTGCCTTCATTAGCCTTCCCACCATCGTATTTGAGAGCCACATCTGTACAAATGCGGTACACAACCCACATCTTGTACAATTAGCCTGCTATTCAGTGTATGTTAAGGGGCATCTCAAAAGAGTATAAGAAGATACACTAGGTCTAGGGAAAATAGGAGAGGGTCTGAAAGCAGGCAGTCAGGGAAACTAACAGTCCAAGCTTTCTTTATTAACAGAATTATCAAAGACAGCACGGGACACAGAATGCTCCTGGAATGCTCATGCAATCATCATGATTGTATGAAGAATTACTCATAGAATATACATAGAATGCACATGGAATAATCATGATTCTATGAGAACTCACTCATAGAATGCTCATGGAATGCTCATAGAATCCTCAAACAATGAATTACTTAAAAAGTCCATTTGTTCCCAAGTTGGTTACATTCTCCCCAGTAGCATTTATATCTTCTGGCTTGCTGTTAAAGCTGTGTCCAAACACCCCAGGAAGCATCATGACCCATGTCATGATTCTGTGACGAGTTACTCATAGAATTTCCATGGAATTCTTACAGAATACTCATAGAATGTTCATGATTGTATTAAGATTCTGCCAATACAATACTCACAGAATGCTCATAGAACCGTCATGATTCTGTGAGGGCTTGCGCATAGAATTCTCATGGAAGGCTCATAGAACGCTCAAAGAATACTCACAGAAACCATCAATATTCTATGAGGACTTGCTCGTAGAATGCACATAGAATACTCATACAATCATGATAATTCTATGAGGACCCAATCATAGAATGCTCATAGAATCATAACGATTATATGAGAACACCATCATAGAATGCTCATGGAATGCTCATAGAATTGTGGTAATTCTATGAGGAGCCAAGCATAGCGTGTTCATAGAATCATGATTCTTTGAGAACCCAATCACAAAATGTTAGTAGACTGCTCATGGAATGCTCATAGAATCATCATGATTCTATAAGGACTCAATCATAGACTATAGAATTATAGTGTCATCATGATTCTAAGAGTACTCACTCATAGAATAATGACAATTCCATGAGCATTCTATAAGCATTCTATAAGGATTCTGCGAGGTCTCGTTAATAGAACTCTCACAGAAGGCTCAAAGAACGCTCACAGGTATGTCAAGATGCTATGAGGACTCACGCATAGAATGTGCACAGAACACTCACAGAGTATTCTATGAGGATGCGCTCACAGAATGCTCATTCAATTGTCATGCCTCTGTGAGGATTCCATCATAGAATACTTTTATATTCCATGTGAACTCACTCAAACAATTCATGTAGAATGCTCATAGTAAACTGATGGAACACTCATAAAATGCTCATAGAATTGTCATGATCCTATGTGGATTCACTCATAGAATGACCATAGAGTGCTCATAACACTTACAGAATGCTAATACAATGCTGGTATAATAGTCACAAATCTAATGAGGACTCGCTCATAGAATACTCGTAGGATCTTCATGACTCTATGATAATGCTCTCAGAAAATCCTCATAGAATGCTCATGGAATCATCATGATTCCTTGAGGACTCGCTCATACAATTCTCAAAGAATGCTCATGGAACGCTCATGAAATCCTCATGATCCTATGAAGACTCACCCATAGAATTCTCACAGAATCGTCCTGACCTTACAAAGAGTCTGTCATAGAATGCTCATAGAATCATCTTGACCTATGAAGTTGGTCATAGAATGCTGATATGATGCTCAAACAGCTCTCATACAATGTTACTAGAGTAGTCATAATCATATGAGGGCTCGCTCGTAAAACGCTCATAGAATCATCATGATTTTATGAGGACTCAGTGACAGAATGCTCATAGTATGCTCAGAGAATCCTTAGGAACCAGAGATAAGTCTGAGGTCAAAGCCTAAATTCAAAATTGACAATATAAGCTCAACCTGAGGCCGAATTTTGGAAGAAAAGGTGAGCTTGAGGCCATAGTTTGAGGACAATCTGAGATTAGGACATAAGACATCAGACACAAGACCGGCACAAAGGGAGTCACAAGACACAGATACTGGGGAACATAGCAGACAACAGTGAAAAAAACACCAACACAGCAGAACACCTCTTTATTATCATTACATCACAGTTCTGCAAAATCTCTTTATTATTCATTTAACTATACAGGCACTACATCATTTACATCCTGTAATGACCCCTTTCTGATTATGGCAGACTTCTGGTGAGGGCACCTTACCAAAACGGTCAGCTTCCAGTGGGGGCACCTTCCCGAAGTGGCTAAATTCTGATGAGGACACTCTCCCACCATGGCTGACTATCGGTGAGGGCACCCTACCAACATGGCCAATTTCTGGTGAGGGCACCCTCCCCAAAAGACCGAGTTCCCCATGGCCGACTCCTGGTAAAAGCACCATCACAACACGGCCGGCTTCCAGTGTCGGCATGTTTCTGAGTTTGGGGTTTGTTGCCTTTTTTAAATGTTTCTGGTTTGTTTTGGATTGTGTTGAGTTCTGGCATTGGAGCCGTTTCGTTGTCGTGTGTGATTTATTTAATTCGGTCATGATGCGTTAGCTCATGGTGTTAAAAAACACTTGGAGGCCATTTGCAGAAGGACTGGGTAATTGGTGTAATGAACTGCCAAAGTGGGTAGGCTCTGTCCTGTAGTGGTTCCAGCGCTGTAGCTGGCTATGCTATGTAGCTCTACAATGTCGACAGCATGGCGCCGCATCGCCAGTAGTTCCTCGGTGTACTATAGAAGAGTGCAGCAGTCTGACTGCCCACAGCACCACAGGAGCCCGTTGCTCCCTGTGAGAGGTTTTTTTTAATTTCTCATTTTACTATTTTTATTTTCTCCCAGAGAGCGGGGGGGAGGGGGGTGTTGCTGCTACTTATTTCCCAGTATTACTAAATTCGAACTACTACTTAGTAGACAAATTTCAAATATAAACTGGATTTAATTTTGGATTCTAAAGGTAGTGGTTGTAAATATTATTGCCAACTTCATTATCAAACCTAAGGGTGGTCACACTTGGAAAAAACTTGGATCTAGAGCTGAGCCTGTCCAAAACTTGGAATCAAAGCTCTGACCGAGTCCAAAGTTTGCATCAAAGGTCAGAATCAAAGCTTGGCTTTGAATCTAAGCTCTGGACTAAGCCTAAGTCTGAATACCAAGTTTGGAACCAAAGCTCAGCCAGAGGCCAAAGTTTGGAACAAAGGAAAAAAAAAACCCAGTGGTGTTTTATTTTATGCCTGAAAAATAAAACCATGTTAATTACAACTAAAAACTCAGCCCACAGACATTCATCCCAGGCCTGTGCCACTCCTACCGCACCATCCCATCCATAAAGCACACAGTCGTCCGCTCACTCACACCGGCTCAAATACACTGGCTGCCTACCAACATGGGCCATTAACCCCATTTCTGCTTAGATCTCTAGAAACTGCATTCCTAAAGCCAAGAAAACACCCTGCCTGACAAAAACCCCATCCCAAGCACGTTCTGCACTCAAACATGTTGAACGTCACCTCACAGACCAATTGGGAGCGGGGAGACTGCTTCCAGACCAGATCTTGGAATGGCCTTCCCGTGTGACTCCAAACACCAGGGGTTCATTCAATTCTACTCCTGTTGGGCAATCTTGGGAAAAACTCCTGACAGACACAAAAAGAAGCCTGCTGCTGAGTGACTGCCTTACCATAAGGCTCCCTGAATAGTGAATGTTGACCCCCTGAAACTGTGCTGACAGAGAGCCCACAGCCACCCTACCCTTCTATGTTGTCCGTTTCAAGACGGAGACTCGACCTATCCCCATACTAACTACAGACCTGATGGCTAGTCCATGTACTCACAACTGCACACGCCAGGGCAGAGCAGTTCTAAACACCTACATACACACACAGACACATACACACCCTGGTACAGACCAAAGCTTAAAAGGTAAGTCCATAGGCAAGAAGGATGAATCCCAGACCAGGAGGCTATCATGTAAGACCAGCTACACGGAAATAAGGACATGAAGGCTCTACAGCAACCCCAAAAGTGAGGCAAAAGCAACAGCCTGTTGGAAGATCTTCCTGCCCATACAGAAATGATGGATGGTCTGCGATCCTGACTTCTATAGGTTAACACACATGGATGAAGGGAATGATTCCCAGTCCATAGAAGTAGACAGCAAGAGAACAGAGCTGCCAACACAGCCTGGAACCACCAGACAACAGAACCAACAACAGAATTCTGGAGCTCAAGAGCTATACATGCTTTGAGCCTGTGATACTGCAAAAGAAGAGCCCGAGGGACACGGTGCTGATGAGAACAGAGGCTCAAGATGAAAGGAGTGGTGCCTGTGGTGAGAAACAGGGCCCTAGAGCTCTAAAAGCCACAAGGACATCAAGACCTTCAAAAGCTCTAAAACAAACAACTCATACTGGACAAACACACAACACGGACACTCGGGCTGGAATTGCTCTGCCCATGCTAGCCTCATGTCAGTATGTACCCTAATGACTTTAGGTTGGACTGGATGACCTTTAAGGTCTTTTCCAACCTTATCATTACTGCGATACTGCCACTTTGCCCAGAGAACAGTTCACAAATAGCATTCACCCTTATGCTGACTGTAAAATCCTTCCCCACAATTCCCAACATCACCCACTCCCACCAAAACCCTCCTACCCACCCTTAGTGCCCATCCCTGAACTTAGCTTGAGAGGGCACATAGCAGATTCCATCCTCAGAAGAAACTCTACAGCTACAAGGGATGTTGCTGTAGGCATCAGGTTCCGCTTTGTGTTCTGCAATTAAAGACAGAAGAGGACTGAGAGCAAGCAACACACCATTACCAACCTGTGACACTACACATCTCTCCTCAAACATACCACAGTGTTAGCCATAGGTGCTCCATCCAGTCTGGTATCATGGCTGCCATTTCTTCTGGCACTTAAGATACCAAGACACACCTAATTAAGAGCAGTCCTTGTAAGAAATAACCATCCCTGAGCACCTTCCTAGTACTGCCCTGACTCACCTCAAATGCTCCTCCCCTTATGGCAATGGCTGCCTCACACCTGCAAATTAAAGTGCTCAGCCAAGTTGCTGTGTTATACTTTGCTGTTAGGCACCAACCCAGCCAAACACCTCACAGCTTCACTCCTCCAGGAGTGCCTATGGCACCTGTAAAAAATAAGCCCAAAACGCGCTCCCTGAGCCACTATCCAAAACCACAACTCTCCTTCATCACCGTTGTCCCCTGCTACTTTCCCTCGGCCACTCACTGGCCCCATTCACTCAGTTCCACCTGTAATGCACCAACAGGAGATGCTTAGAACTGCAACAACATGACACCAGAAAAACCACTTGTTTCACCTTCTGGATACTACTCATCTTACCCAACTTGGCTCCAGTGCCAATAACCTGTGGCATTTGTGGCTTCACACCTTCTAAGTATGAATAATACAGTAATGTTTTCATTCAACTGCCGGCACAAGTTCCCTCAGATGCTGTGGAGCCACTGATCTTTATACAACACTCCTTTTGTGTCCTGCATTGCTCTGTACTAGGCATCCTGTTGCTCTGCACCTGAACAAAAGCATTACACAAAGATGCAACAGAGTGCTTCATGATTCCAGAGATCTCACTTCTGGTTAGGGCTATCGTCTACAGCCCAGCTGCAGCCTTCCCTTACAGCTTCACATCTCCTCTGCCAATGCCCAGCAGTACATAAGCTACTACCTGCTCCAGAAATGACTACTTGCTCAGAAACAGACTGCAGCCCTGTCTGTTCAGGGTAATTACAGAGCCACTACTAATTGCTACTTACTAGTACTCTGTTAATACTTCCTAGTAATAACAAAAACTGTTACCATTTTCCATCTACCATACACCTCAAACCCAGGCAGCGCAGCTCTGTGCCACACACACAGCCCAACTCTGACTCAAAGATGAGAGAGAACTCTCAGCGAGAGCAATAGCTCCCAGCTGGGAGGTCTGACTTAATCCAAAGGACCAATGTGTCTGCGATACTGGATTGGCTCTACGGCAGACCCAAAAGACTCAAAAAGCCATTGGCCACCACATGAGGTTCCCAGCAAGACTAGAATGATGGATGAGCAAGACAAGCATCAAGGGGATGTGGATGTGGAACATGGGGAAGAAGTCACAATGCCTGAAAACTGAAAGGTGAGAGGATGAATTTGCTAATGGGTCTCAGAATGATGATGTGTAAGAACGGACCCCAAACTTCAGGGATGTGACGTGTAACCAGGCTCAGAGTGGATGAGGTGACATAAGAGGTGGCTGATGGTTGCTGCACTGATGAGTGAAGATGTTTTGGACCCTAGAGATGGCACTAAAGATATCCATGAACAGATTGTGATGAAGTTCTAAAACACAAAGGACAGAAAAGGAACAATGCAACATCACGTGCTTAGGCTGGAACTGCTCTCCCCCGTTAGTCTCGTACTGTAAATTTATCCTCTCCCGGCAACTGCTGTTCCCTTCTGCCCCAAGCATTAAGTGGAATAAACTCTGCCTAGACAGAATTCTTATGCTCATCCCCATGTTAGATAGACCCCCCCCCAACACCAATCCCACAACTTCGCTTTGGGATGGCTGACAGCCTGAAATCATCTGAAAAACCTGCATTTGCTAACTGGGATGCTCCTCTCCTTGCCACGTTCCTCTTGTTTAGAACGCTTCAGGCCTACGCGTGCGTGGTGTAGGGGAATTTTGATTCACTTCCCTTGCTTTCTGGACACCTCTCACCCTTTCAGAACATAGGGACAGATGTGGCTAGAGCAAAACTATCCTTCCCCTGTAACAGGTCACACAACCTAAATCTGTCTATGAGGTCCCTCTCTGTGATACCAGTTGTATCACAGTCCACATTAGCTCAATTTGTCAAGATCTTTTACCGTGATCTCAAAGTGTAAAATCAGGCAAGCACACCGATGGGTTAGGCTTCAATTAACCACCACAGCTTTGTTTTGTCATTAGAGCAGCAAATATCAGAAAGTGATGGAAAAGGGAAAAAGGGGTAAAGAGGAGAAAAGAGCCATCACCGCAGGCTCCCAAAGCATCCCCTAAGTCCCAGATGCAGACAGCGTCCTGACAGCCTTCTGATGATCCTTGATGGGGAAAGCTCTTAGAAGCTTTCCAAGTTAATTTGCTAAGAATTAATTTAGCAATCTAATCTAATCTAATCTAATCTAAGAAGTCAGATTTTACGTTGTGACACATCTTGCTCCTCCTCTGTTCCATGGAGCTCTGCTACTCTCTGCCTTCTTGAGGCAGGCTTCCACAAAGGTCCAAAGAAGAGTGTCCGAGAGCATGCTCTCCCTGGAGATGTAAGACTTTCAGCCACACGTGTTTGGGATTCGTGATGACATTACAGTCAGCAAAGTTCATCTGAATTCCAGATTTCTTCTATGATGTCAGTGCAGCTCTGGTGTTTTATCTTCCTTTGCATTCTAACATTGTCTATTTCATGCCAACGTTATCCATTGCGTACCAGGTAATGGGGAAATAGCACTAAGCAATAAACTGTAGGATCTAGGTGTTCCTGGCTCCTTCTGCTTCAATGTTGGATTGGGTTTTTTTAGCCTTACTGTACCTTTGTGTCCAAGTTCACGATGAGCTGATCACAGTGAAACAATCCTGACTGACTCTTACAGAGAGGTTCTTGAAATATTGCACAAGAAACAAAACCCTCCTGGTGAACCCATGGGAAAATAACAGATTCATCAAAGTGTAGTAAAGATCAGGGCATCGCAGACTAAAACACCTGCTGGTTTGCCTCATCAGGAGTCCTAGCAAAAAAGAAAAAACACTGCAAATGTTAAAAAACATCAAAATGGCTCCATTTTTTAAAAAGTCAGGATTTAGAATAAAATTCTCCACATCCCATGAAAGTATCTTAGTGCCCTGAAATGCTTCACATGAAGTTGCTGACCTGAAAAGCAACAACAAGTGAAAAAGGTCAATACAAGTAAATTACCTACAACAACTGGTATGCAATCATCACTTACCACTGATTAGCCCTACAACTCTCACATCACAGAAGCAGCAGCTCTGCTCATAAACAGGCAAAACTTCCCTCCTGAAGTGGCTACGCAAGGTAACTGTAGTAGAACTCTGACTCCTGAGCAGCCAGGAAGCAAAATGACCCCCCCACAGAGTCCAGGCTGGGGCTCTTATACACCTGGCCCCATGCAGTGGTTTGAGGAGAGGGTCTAGATCAGTTTGAGTCGGTGCCTGTAACTCTAGCACAACAACCAGCTCTCACTGAGTTCAACAGGCAATGAAGCAACTTTTGTAAAAAGACAACAATAGTTCATTGAACCCATCACCAAGAAGAAAAGGAAAGAAAAAAGGCCCAAATAAGTAAAAGAGAGTCAAAATGGTAAAACAGAAACTGTATCACAATGTCTTTACACACAGTCTGAGAGAAATGTGAGACAGCTAACACATTGGGTTTTTGCCTTAGATGAGAGGTCTGGGGCAAGAGAGAGTACACCAACACTTATAACCACAAAGCCACCACACACACACATGCCACTTTCCAGAAGAGGAGGCAGGAGGGGAGGGGAGGGGAGAAGAAGGAATACAGCACAAAATATACATTTGATGCTTGTGGAAAAGTTCCTTTTCCAATTCTCATACAGGCGTCAGTCCTCTGTGATGTCTCCAGCATACTTCTAGCTCCTATAGGCTCGGGGCTCTTCTTTGAGGCTATAGCAGCATCAAATGTAGATGATACAACAGAATTCCAGACTCTATGTTTGCAAAAGGCTTAGGAGATGAGTACTTGTGATCTCTCTCTCTCTTAGTAGAGGCTTCTCTCAGTGGCAGAGTATACAGGAGCTTTGCCAGCCCAGTGGAGACAAAGCCAACATGGTGCTGGTTATGTGGGGCCACACCTGTTATGGCAAGTAGGGTTTTCAGGGTCTTGTCCAAGGGCTTTCTACAGGCCTCATGCAGAGTCTCCCTTTCTTCTCCCCTATGGTTCAGCATCAAGTAAGGTAGACAGTTAAGAGCTCACCTCTGTCTGGCATCTTCAAAGGCAATTAAACCGTAGAGGCAGCTTTTGAGGAGGCGCCCTCTCTTTTCAGCTCACTACCAATAACTGGAATGAGCTGGTGCTAGTTTCTGCATCTGAGCCCTCAGTGAAAGAGGGGAGGGCTGCAGGTTCATCCCCACCAAAGGGGGGCTGCAGGTACGGACAGCAGCTCTGGCTTTGGCACCTGCCAGAAGCTAGGGCAAGCTGGCACTGGCCACAGTCCAAAAGGGTCCCTTCTCTCTGCATCCAAGCTCCCATACAAAAAAAGAGCCATAGCTACCCCTACAGCAGAGTTGCAGCCAGGCTTAAGCTATTTTGCATTCCACCCTTCAGTGGCAGGGGTTTGAGAGCTATTGTTCACCCCTTCCCCCTGCTTCGAGGAGTGGGGCAAGCTCTCTGTCTCTCAAGATGTATTGAAGCAGGAAAAATATGAAGATGGCAAAAAAGACCACAAAGAAAGGCAAAGAAGCAGGAAGTACCTTCCCTTTATGGATTCTGTCCACCAACCACCTGTGGAGTCCAGACACTGACAAAGGAGGTCCACGAAGAAAGCTACCTCCAGCCAAACAAAAAAGGTTTTTTGGCATAAAAGCACCACAACTGATACTTGAGAATTTGGTAATTTTCAAACCAAGGCACCTTGGAGATCCACTTCTCCCAGACAAAAACAGTTTGCTCAAAGAAGCAGCAGAGAAGCAATCCATGGGGCACCAGAGGCCAGAGTAGCTCCCCAGCATAGAACCAGAGTGAAAACCACAGATATTTCTAGAACACAGCCTTTGAAAGCTGGGCTGTTCATTTCCATTCTCTAACTTGATGCAAACCTCTCCTCTCATTCTCAATTGTTAACAACACAGAGGCAGTGCAAAGGCTAAGTCAAGACAGATGCAGATTTAGCGACATCCACCTTAAACAAACCCCTATGGAACCACTACAGGTGCCATGGAGGGTTTTAGACAGGGGGAAACAGCTATCCGCCCACAGCTCCCACACACCCAACCCACCTCCAGGCCACTGAAACAGCAATCCTATAGTCCCAGACCAGAGAGGGTAGGGGGGCTGAAACATAGGTCAAGTTTAGCTCATCCTCAACCTTCTATCCCACTTTTATCACCCATCTTCCACCTCTAAGCTGCTCTCAGAAAGGATTCCTGCCTTCCTATCCCACAAAGCTAACCATGCTTCCAAATGCACCCCAGAAAGTACCACCCCAACAAGCAAACAAAACTCGGAATCAAGCAAATCAACCACAGTTCTTAACTGGAGAGATGAGCTACAGCAACCACTTCTACAGCCCAGACACACACATGCGCATGTACACACACACGCGCATGTACACACACACACTCACACAAAGGAGCTGCTATCCCCAGGCAGATCTCCAGCAACTGCAGCCCAGGCAGTTTTCTGCCCCCAGTAAACCCACCCTCTGCCTGGTGTCGCTTGTTCCCTTTGCAGAGCTCCCGATCAAACCACCCGTAACTTCTCATAATTGGAAGCCCCTATCCCTCCCAGTAATTCCCTGTCCACTCCCAGTCCATCCCTGAAACCTCATGTCCCTCCCCAGAACCCCATGCCCCTCCCCCGTCCCTCCCAGCAGCCCAGCCCTCCCTCCCAGCCCAGCTGCACTGCTTCTGGATAACAGAGGCCCCCACACAGTTTTTCTGCAAGAGGCCATTGTCTCCTTCTCCAGTCCATCCACATCACAAACAGAAAGGCATCCATCCCTTGCTCACTCACAGCATCCCCTGTGCAATCCCTGTTGGATCAAATATTCCTGGAGGGATTCTCTAAACCCCATTTTTCTCTCCCAGTTTACAGATTTGAGATAAAGGAACTTTTCACAGCTGGATGGAACCTCAGCCAACAAAGAGGTGAAAGTCCCAGTGGCAAGATGAAGGGGAGTTAATTTCTCCCAGCCTGTGTGCACATCTCATCCCTCTCCTTGCACCCACTCCTCTCTTCTCTTCCCCTGAATTGCAGCAGAACCTGTAGCTTACAGCACCTGAACCCATTCTCATCAGCACAATGTTTCCTTTGCTGGGAAAGCAACACAACCTGGATGCAAATCTTTCTTCTGACACACAAAACAGGAATTCTTCACCCACTCTGTGACACCAATGGTTGCAACCCACAAAGAACAGCAGGGAAAGGGGGTTTGTATGGGGGAAACTGGACTGCTTGTGGATCCCGTGTCTGGGCTTCAGCGTCTGGGTGATTGCTTTGGTCTGCTCTCCATGAGGTTCTACAGAGATCCAGTCTCCACCAGTTACCACAAACACCCTCCCAGTAACCTCAACCCCCCACCCATGACAGGAAGAGAGAAAGAAAGTAATCAGTGAATGAATGGAGGCCAGGAAGGAAGGGAGGGATGACAGAATCAAGTAGAGACCTAGAGGCCAGCTCGATGCACAGCACATCTTTTAAAGGTGGGGGACTTGGGCACCTTAAATCAGCTTCATCTCTCAATTGGTTGATCCATTCAGTTTCAATCCAATGAAGCTGCTGTACCAAAATGTTTCCCATGAGAAGGCGGCACCAGGCACAAGCATCCATGCCCCTGCCCCAACCCTTGGGGCTGCCAGGGTGCAGGACCACGACTCAGCCACAGGAGTGAGTGAGTGAGTGAGTGAGTGAGGAGTGAGCCACTGAGCAGAGAAACATGGGTGGCTCTTGCATGTCCTTTGGTGCCCTGTTGGGTTACTGGGTGATAACTGGGGAGCCGTCAGGCAGTAACTGGGCCAGACTGGCCAATTAAGGCTAAAATGCCTGTGCTGCTGCTTATGGGGCAGTTCCTATTTTAAATGGTGTGG
>VZRI01001077.1:45580-64744 GCA_013397515.1 Upupa epops
TAGCATCCCCCCCCCACACACACCTCGTTGTGGGTAGCGAAGTGGCTGGGCAGGCATCACAGCGTGTTAGGGTAAAGATTTGGGGCATTGGAAACAGGTACCTGGAAACCCCCTGCCCCCTCTCCAGCATCAGAAGGACATGATGAACCCCATAAAAAACCCCAAACCCCCTTTTGGGGTAGATTGAGGGATGGAAGAAGATTGTGGCTGCTCCACATCACAGTGTGGAGCTTCCACACAGCTCTGGCACAACTGGGTGTGCAGGCTCCAGTCACACTCCCTGTGGCCCCAAAGAAGCTGATTTTAGGGTATCTGGGTTGGCAACTGCACTGCAGCCACTGGAGTCCTCCATGAAGATGCTCACCGTGGGGTTCTGACATTGACTGGCAAAGGATTTCTAATCCTTTTGCCAACAGGCATAAAACAGCCCTGTAAAACCCAGCTTTTTTGGGGGAAGCAGTGAGATCAGTGCCATCAGAGCCTGTTGGCCCTACAATCTGTAGGGCTTAGAGCTTCTCTCTGCTCTTTAAATAGCTGCTGTCTTCTCAGCTCTTTAAGGTCAGGCGCCTTGAGTGCCCCATAGCTGTCCGGTCACGGGTGGCACCACACCGTGGCCACAGAAATAGCTGGAAAATGGGGTAATCTGAGGATTTCCCCAAAAAAACCCCATGCCAACAGTCTCTGCTCTCCTGCTGCCTCCACCAAGCTTTGGCTTGGGCATCAGATTTCCGGTCCCGGTAGCTATTCAGTGCCCAGGAAGCACAGACCAGTGCAAACCAGTGTAGGTCTTCCTTCTGTGGTGTTAGCAGTTGACACCTAAGTGGAGTTGGGGTCTGGTTGTGGGGACCTGCCTGGTTTGTGGGGTCCAGGCTGTGGCTGCTGTGTGGGTCTGCATTTGATCTGTGGGGTCCTGCTGTGGGGCTGTGGTTGCTATATGGGACCTGTGGCTGCTCTCTAGGGCTGTGGCTGCTCTGTTCTAGGGCTGCTGTTAATCTGTGGCATCTGGTCTGTGGGGCCATGGCCCATCCATGGATTGAGTTGCCACTTTCTTACCGCTAATGGCCACGGGATGAGGCTGTAGAAAAGGGTTCAGGAGCAAAGCTGGGGAGAAAAACGTCCCCTGCAGGGTAGGTTTTCCCATATCTTGCACCCCAAAAGCAGCACCAGTGCTGGCCAAACCAGATCTACCAGTCTAGGTTTTCCAGGAGCCCAATGGCACCGTTAATCATTACACTGGGAGAGCTGTTCGGAGCTGCTCATGGGCTCTGGCAGCATTCCCAGGAAACTGGGGAATAGGGAATGGCGATCCTGGATGCCAAAACCCCAGATGGATCTGGGATGGCTCTGACCACGTGGATGTGTGGTGGCCAAGGGCTTGATAGCACCATTGCCTATCCCAGTGTGGCGGTGGAGGCACCAGGACTGGGGTCCAGCACCCCTGAGGGCTCCTCTTGTTGCTGGAAGCCTCTGTAGCAGGAGCGGAGGAGGAAGCCAACTCTCACCGAGGACAGTGGGGTGACAGCCCCAAAATACAGAGGAATGGGGTTTTTCCCCCTTGAGGAAGGTTTCAGCTTCCCACAGATCTTCAGAGAAGGAGCAGCTTTGAGTGTCAAACCTTGGAGACACCTTGAGGGGAGACACGGATGAGATGTAGGGACAGGCAGAACAGTGACCCCTTCGATTTGTGTCTTCCTGGAGTGGTTCCAGTCTTGGGGTTGGGGCCAGAGCCGGGGAAGGGGCAGAGGAAGCAGAATCACTTCAAACGGCTCTTCTTTGCAGTGTTTTGGTTTCTTAGCTGCGATTCCTTCCTTCCTGTCACCAGGATCCCTAGGACAGGAACCCGGACATGACAGCACGGTTTTGTGCAGAAGATGTCAGGGTGATCCCGGGGAGCAGCAGCTCCGTTCTGATTTTCCCTGCTCGGTTTGGGTTCTGCTGCATTTGTTTCACTTCTTCCATTTATTACAGACTTCTGTAGCTGCTTCTCCGGCTGTGGCCCCACCTTCCTCCCCCCTCACCTCAGACAGCACCATGTTTCAGCATGGCTCTTGCCCAGATCATGTGTGGAATTGCAGGGAGTGGAGGGGTCTGTCCAGGCTAGAGTGAAGGGTCAAGGTCATCAGGTCGAGGGTCACTGAGGCCAAGTGCCAGGTCCTGCCCTTAGTTCTCCCCAAAGCCCTGGAAATGCTCCAGGCTGGGGCAGAACTGGTGGCCAAGAAGGCCAAGGGCCTTGTGGCTTTTGTCAGCACCAGTGTGGCCAGTTGGATCAGGGAAGGGATTGACCCCGTGGACTGGGCACGGGCCAGGTACAACCTTGAATCCTGGGGTCAGGTTTGGGCTCCTCTACTCCAGAAGAACATTGAGGGGCTGGAGAAGGAGAAGGGGCTGGAGAGCAACTGAGTAACATGGGAAGAGAGGAACTGACCCCAAGTCACCCCGGGGGAGGGGGAGGTTGGCCCTGAGGAACAGTTTGTGCCCCACAGGGAATCCCCAGGCCTTGCACAGGGCAGAGGGGAGTCCCCATGTCTGGAGCTGTCTCAAGGTCCTGGAGGTGTGGGGTGAGGGCTGGGGATCAGTGGGGCCCTGGCAGTGGTGGGGCACTGGTGGAACTCCAGCCTGACCCATAGTGGCAGCCACAGGATCTGGGCATCATCTGCTCCCTCCAGAGATCCAGTTTTTCAGCAAATCCTGATCTTTGAAGGTTTCTCTGGGGTCAGGTCTGAACCTCGCCAGCCGCGCCACAGGTCCACAGTGGCTCTCGTTAAGTCAATTAGGAAGGAGCTTAGGCAAAGCCGAATTAACTGACTCTTTTAGGCAGCAATAACCCAGCACTGGCCTGTGACGGATGTGGGCACTGCATCGGCATTGCCCAGCCTGGTGCCACTGTGGGACTGGTGGCTCCCAGGGGGGTTGAGGGGGTTGAGCTACACAGTTCTGGCACCTTTGGGAAGTTTCCCTGTAACAGTCCCAGCAGCGCCGCAGGTCTGGGTGATGCAGAGAGAGGAGGTGATTCTGCCTGGCGGCAGGTTTACCCCAGCATAATCCCACAGGGTCAATCCTGCCCCTGCACTTGGGGTTTACAGTAGGGCCAGACTGAGTCTGAAACTAGTGGGGAACTGAGCTTTTCTTGCACTCAGCATCTTGAGGAAGCCACTGCAGATGGTTCAGCCATAACCCCATCCCAGGCTGCTGGTTTATCGCTTGTCATGAGGGTTGGTGCCAAGGAGATGAGGATGTGGCGTAAAGGTTTTGCGGGCTGGACATAGGGCTGTCCAGGCAGCCTTAAATGATGTCGCATGGGGTCTGCCAAAGCTTGAGGGAGAACTTTTAGCAGGATCTGCTGTGACAGGATGAAGGGCGATGGTTTAACTTCAGGGAGGGTCAGGCTGAAGAGAAGGAAGAACTTGTCAGCCCTGAGGGCAGGGAGAGCCTGATGCAGGCTGTCCAGAGAGGGAGGGGGCAGAGGCCCCATCCCAGGGCAGGTTGGACCTTGGGGCTCATAGTAACCTGGCCAATTGAGGATGTCCCTGCTCATGGGCTGGAGGAGCTCTGAGGATCCCTCCCACCCCAACTGGAGGGTGATTTCATGATCCTAACCCTGGTCTCTTGGAGAAGGAACCCAGGAGATTCCCTCCCTGCTGTGACCTCTGTTTGTTTGTCTCTTTTTCACCCCCTTCCCCTCACTGATGGCCTCTGGGGTTGTCCCTTGTGCTACCTCTGGCTGCCACCAACCTTGTCCCCGTCCTCCCCAGCAGCAAGAGGCAGCCCAGGTAAGTGACAGCAGGGAGGAAGGTGGGTTCCTTGAGCTCATCCCACACCCATCGTCCCATCACAGCCTTTGGGATGTAGAGACCAAGAGTGGCTTCTCTCTCCACTGTATCTTGCTCTTCCTGCTGCTTTCCATAGAGCTTCAACTGCTCTGAATGTGATGAGAGATGAGACAGCAAATCTGGGTTTTCCCACCATGGGATGGTTTTGGGATCATGGGGGTTCCTGGGGACATGAGGATGGAGCCAGGCTCTGCATGAGGGGGCTGCTTGGGGGACTCACCCACTGAACCCAGCAGCACTGTGGTGTTGGAGCCACATTGTCAGTGGTGGACAGCTGCCAGATGTCTGTCCATCCACCTCTCTCCCATCCTCCATTGCTTCACCTCTCTCCTTCCATCAGTCTTATCACAGCCTCATACAGATGTGTTTTCCGGCTCTGTACTGCTGCTGCATGAAGCGTCATGTTCCTCCCCACCAGCAAAATGGGTTCCCTTCCATTCCCAACAGGAATGGAAACTGCTTTGGTGGTGGGGAGCGCTGCTGTTGCCTTCCAACTCCATGCACTGGATGTCCTGAGCCTGTGAAGGAGTTGTGGATGGAGGGTGGCTCTATCCAGCTGTGCCACATCCTATCCAGCTCTGTCCAGTCATCCCTATCCCTGACTTCTCCTCATCCTCTTTGTCAGGTTGAGCAGCCTGTCATCTCTGGGCGATTCAGCTACGGAGCGGAGATCTCCTGGGCATCACCGGCAGCCTTCTGACTCCTCTGAAACCACAGGTGGGTTTTCCTGCCCCAAACCCATCCATCAATTCCTTTTGTGACCAGCATGATGAATGGGAGGGGTTGGAAGGCCATGGAGATCCAGGACAAGGGACACGGTCTTGTGGTGAACTGGGCAGGGGTGACACTGAGGAGCTTCAAGGGCTTTTCCAACCCAGATGGATTCTGTGATTTGATGACCCCGTGGTCTCAGAGCTTCACTACTCTGTCGCCTTTCCCTCCCCAGGTCTGGTCCAACGCTGCGTCATCATCCAGAAGGACCAGCATGGCTTTGGCTTCACTGTCAGCGGGGACCGTGTCGTCCTGGTGCAGTCGGTGCGGCCAGGTGAGTCCAGCATGGTCAGGACGCGATTGCTTGGGGGCAGGACAGTCGTTTTGGGGTGGGATAGAGAATGTTTTGGAGCAGCTCCTCAAAACGGCCCCATGTAGAACCCAAGAGTGGGTGAGTGAGGCTGGGCAGGGGTCTGAAATTCTCTTTAATACCCATGTGGGAGCAGGGATGGGGCAGCTTCCGGCGCTGCGGGTGCCGCTGGATTTGCTGTTGAGTGCTTTGCAGGGTGGTGGAGCTGGGAGCAGTGTTTGGAATAGACAACAAGCTGCTTATTTTACAGCGGATGTTCCCACCTCCTCCCCCTTCCCCCCGCCCCGAAAGGCAGGAAAAAGGGGGAATCTGAGGAAAAGGGGGGGGAAACACTGCAAGGTTCAAGGGCAAGGTTTGGGCTGGAGTTTGCCTCTCCTGAGACTGCTTAATCCCTCAGTGTTGGCCCCCCACACAGTGGTGAGGACAGGACTGAGGATACCGGGTCCAGGACAGCCCCAAGTCCTGTGTTCTCTGCCTTTCCCTGCTCCCTGCACGGCCGTTAAAGGCAAAGGAATCCCAGCAATCCGTAGTTTCCACTCTTGGAGTGTGGCTCAGGCCTTGGCTTCCAGAGGAACCTCCTGGAAACGTTTTCCCTCAGTTTTGGCTGGGGAGGGGGGGAAGTGGAGTTTTCTTGTGTTTCAACCTCGGCAGCTTTAGGGAAGCAGCTGAAAGAAGGGGAGAGGGAGCAGAGCCTCTGCTCATCCCATGTCCCTGCTCCAGCCTCCACATCCAGGCACATGGCTCTCCCGAAGGGTGGGATCACAGGTTGGGGCCCCCTTGTCCATCCCAAGGTGGATGGAAGACTGTAGAAGCCCAGGAGGGGCCACAAGCCAAACATGGGTGTGGGATCACCTACAGCTCTATCTCCAGCTGCATCCCATGGGAAACCAGTGCCAGGTGGTGCCAAGTCTGGCTCAGAATGTGCTGGGACCACTTGGCAGAGCCCCTCGCCCTGGCTGCTTGTCCCTCTGTCCCTCCATGATGCCTGTTTCAATTCTGTCTGTCACAGGGGGTGCGGCCATGAGAGCTGGGGTGCAAGAGGGGGACCGGATAGTCAAGGTGAGCAGACTCAGCTGTCCCCATTGCAGCCCCACTGTGTCCCACATCCACCTGCATGACCACCTGCCTCTCCTCTGCCAGGTGAACGGCACCATGGTGACCAACAGCTCTCACCTCGAAGTGGTCAAGTTGATAAAGTGTGAGTATCCCATCACTCAGGAGAATGTTTCTAGTGGCTACTGGTGGCATGGAGAGGGCATCTCGTCATACCGCTCCCAGGTTGGGGTGGGAGGAACCCTCAGAGCTCATCCACTCCTCGAGCAGGGCCATACTCAACAGGAGCAGGTTACTGTGAGCTACAAGGTCCAACCTGCCCTGAGATGGGGCTTCTCCCCCATCTCTGGGCAGCCTCGGTCAGGCTCTCCCCAACCTCAGCACCAACAACTTCTTCCTTCTCTGCAGTATCACCCCTTGACCTGTCCCACAGCCCCTCCTAGAAATTCCCTCACAGCTTCATGTTGGCCGTTTTGCGGCCTCACTGAGATGTCCTCAGAGCTTTTCTTCTTATCCTGAAGAACCCAAACCCTCCCAGCTCTGAAGGCCATAGGATCCTCCAGATCCATGGTTCTTGGGGAAGAAGATAGGAAAGGCTGTCCTGGTCCTTGCAGTGGGCGCGTGCAGGGTGGGCAGAAGTGGTGTGGGGCTGCCCCAACACCCAGCAGACGTCACAGAGTTGAGGCAGCGAGTAACCTTAGTCTTTTTTACCCCCTTGCAATTTTTTCCAGCTGGTGCCTACGTTGCCCTGACCCTGCTGGGCTCTCCCCCTCTCTCAGTGGGACTCTCGGGGTCTCAGCCAGACACTAATGCAGCTGGGGGTCCCAGCATCACCCCTGTCTGCCCACCACCACCTCCTCCACTGCCTCTTCCGCTGCCACAGCGCATCACCGACCCCAGACCTCTACAGGTACCCAGCCCCACTCCCACATTCCCCAGCACCGTGGGGCGGGAGGAAGGCAAAGCTCAGCCCTTCTCTTGCAGGATCCTGAAGTGCAGAAGCACGCGACACAGATCCTCCGCAACATGTTGCGGCAGGAGGAGGCAGAGCTGCAGGTATGACAGTGGTGATCACTTGAGCCCTCAGTGCCCTCCCAGCTTCAGCCCTTCATCCCATACAGCCTGCCTGGCCTCATGCTTAGGGTTTGCAGTGTGGGAACTGGGGCTAGTGTAAGTGTCTTTTCTCTCCATTCAGCGTTTCTGCGAGGTGTACAGTCGCAACCCGGCCAGCGCTGTGGAAGAGCAGATTGAGGGAGCACGGCGGCGGGTCAGCCAGCTGCAGCTCAAAATCCTCCAGGAGACTGGGGGTTCTGTGGTATGTGACAGCAGAAGGGTTACTTGCTCTGTCCTGCCAGCTCTGTCCCAGCCTGCCTGGGTTCCCAAACTTGCTGCAGTGGGAGCTGCAGCAGCTGGGTCATCCCCAGGGGACTGGGGAACATCACACTGGTCCAGTGTTGGTCCTCTCCTTGCAGGATTTGCGACCGTGTGGCGACTCCAGCTTGGCTGGTTTCAAAGTGACGGAAGGTGAGTTATGCCAGCAGTTTGGGCCGTTCCCGGGTCCCTGTGTCCCAGAATGTGGAGATCAGCATCTGCTCTGCTCCCAGGACACCTGTCCCTGGACTCGCAGGATGGCGACAGTGGCTTGGAGTCTGGCACGGAGCGATTCCCCTCGGTCAGTGAGGTGGGCATGGGGAGAGAGTCCCTGCTTGGTTGAACCTGGAAGAACTGAATTCCTTCTAGGTTTGACTTTCTTGGGCTTGTAATGTTGTGGCTGCCCCCAAAGCAAAAACAGAAACCCCAAGTTTCTGTCTTGAGGTCCTAATCCTAAAGCTTTGCTGATGGTCATGGAGGGGCTGTGTGGACTTAGAGCTGGAAGCTACTTTCCAAGTTTCTCTGTGGGGCCAGGGGAATGTCAGTGTCACAGCCCCTCCCTGCCACCCCCAGCAGATCTCCCTGAACCGCAACTCCGTCCTCTCGGACCACGGCTCAGACAGCCCCCGAACCTCACCGGTCCTCAACACTCGCTTCTTCCAGCACCACCGCCGACATGGCTCTGACACCCCCTTCTTCACTTCTACTGAGCAGGTGCACTGGGGACAGTCTGGGGGCTATCCCAGGGTTGAAGATGTCCCGTTCTGTCCACCCCGAAGCTGGTCACCTCATTCTGGTGCTCCCAAATGGATCTAGACCACCTGACCCTGTCCTCTCTCCCTGCCAGAGCTCAGACCGAACCGGACAACCCCTCATCATTGGCCCGGAAGAAGATTACGACCCGGGATACTTCAACAACGAGGTAGCAATGTGGTGTTGGCCTTGGTTCCCTCTCTTTTGGGTGGGGGCCGTCCCTTTCCTATGTGGAGGGCACCTGGTGGCACTTAGAAGTCCTCTGTGAGGATATCTGGGCTGGGGAAGGTTATTCCTGCCCTCGCCAACCTGCTGTTTGTTGCCCAATCCCTTCTGTGTGCAGTGTGACTCCCTCTTCCAGGACCTGGGGAAGCTGAAATCCCGGCCAGCACATCTCGGGGTCTTCCTACGCTACATCTTCTCCCAGGCAGACCCGAGCCCTCTGGTAAGGTCCCCTCTGGCAGCACTGATGGGCACAGTCAAGCATAGGGTTCAAAGCTCTGTGTCACTGGGAGAGGGAAATACAGCAAAGCGGGGGAAATGTAATGCAGGGCCACGCTTCCTCCTCTTCCTCCCAGGCGTGGCACAGGGGGTGCTGCCCACCCTGGACTCCACATTTCCCGTTTTCATGGCCATTCGGGCGCCACTCTCACCTCTGCACTCTGAAACTTTCCTCCTCTTTCCTCTGTGGCCGTCCATCTCTGCTTTCTCCTCTTGTTGCAGCTCTTCTACTTGTGCTCCGACGTTTGCCAGCAGACGACAGCCAAGGACTCCCGGCTCTTGGGGAAGGACATCTGGAACACCTTCTTGGACAGGAATGCGGTGAGGGTGGGACTGTGGCCCTGCACACAGTACATGCTGGAAAACCAGCAGCAGCCGTTGCATCCTTTTTGCACTGGGGGATACTTTTTCAGGGGTTTTTACTTCGTAGCTACTGGTTCCTCTGCTCTGGTGCAGGCAATGCCGTAACTGTTGCACAACCGCAACTGCAACGCCCCAGCCCTGTTGCACAATTGCAGCTGCCCTGTGCAGGGTCCTGGCAGCAAGGACAGGGCTCCCAATATCACTCTTGGTGCCCAGTTCCCCTTTGGAGGGAGCAGAGTCCTGTTGTGCTGCTCAAGAAGGGGCTGTGGTTGGGGGTTTGGGATGTCAAATCCCTGGGTCTTGCCTCTTTGGCTGCAGAACTTTACCCCGTGTGACAGTGCAGGGCCATGGGGTACCTTCCGCACTCCTGTACTGTAATCTCAGCTCCTCCCAGTCCTGGGACAGGGAACCAGGCCTGAGCCACTCTTCTCTTTTGCCTTCCATCCACAGCCTCTCCGGGTAAAGGTGTCTGAGCAGCTCCTGTCTGAGATTGGTGAGTAAGGGACTCCCAGGTGGTTTTCCGCAGCATCACTGGCACCTTCACCCTCATCCAGGGCTGCTCCCAAGGATACCAGAGCAGGATCCCAAAGGGTTTCTGCAGGACTCTGCCTCTGAGAACGCATGTTTGGCACTAGGGCTCCTCAGCTTTGGCCTGATGGTCCCGGTGGGACCTTGTAACGGTCAAGTCTCAGCCAGGGAGTGGAAAATGTGAGACAGATTGGCCCACTCTGGTAGCCAGTGAGGAAAGGGGCTTCACTCTGGTAGGGGGGGTACCAGGTCTGCCCAAGAAGATCCTCCATGCTTTGCAGGGTTGGTGGCACTGGTTCTCCTCTCCCATTCCCTAGAGACTCGCCTGCGGAATGGGGATGACATCCGAGCTGCCCTCTTTGAGGCTCAGGAGATGGTGATGCCTGAGATCCAGGAGCAGATCCAGGACTACCGGTAATGTGGCTGTCCCAGTGCCCCGTAGAGAGCTCCTGATGCCTGGGCTTGTTGCTCTGAGCTTTGTCCTCTGCAGAACAAAACGCACCATGGGCCTGGGGAGTCTCTATGGGGAGAATGATCTCCTAGACCTGGATGGGGACCCACAGAAGGAGCGGCAGGTGGCCGAGAAGCAGCTGGCCCAGCTGGGTGACATATTGTGAGTACTGGGCTGTCCTGCATGGGAATTTGGGCCAGGAATGCGGACAGGGGGATCAGCTGTGCGTTTGGCTCTGCTCCTTGACCCACATGTTGGCCAAGGTTGGAAGGGTTGGAGTACGTGCTGAGGGGCAGGGGTCCTGGTGGGGTGAAGGGTTGGGGCTGAGGAGAGGAGCCTGCCCCAAACAAGCTCTTTGATCCCCATCCTGTCTCTCTCTCTAGATCAAAATATGAAGAGGACAGGAGGTGAGTGGCTCCAGGGCCTACAGCAGGACCATGGCCAGATGACAAAAGGAGTCCCAGAAGTGTCCCCTTCCTGGGCTGGCACCCTGTGCCCATACCAGGCATCACTCCATGGGCTCTCAAGCCCTTGAGAAGGGCGACCACTGACCTCGGGGTCCTGGTGTGACCCTGCTGGGCAGCCCTTTCCATCCTAGCTCCCTCTCAAACTGCTTCTTGCCTTCCCTCCCTTCTCCTGGCTCATCTCCCAGGGAATTTCCTTTCTGCTTGCGGAAGGGATAGACTCTGCATCCCCCACAGAGACCTGGGGGATGTCCCAGCCTTTCCCTGTGGCATGTGTGGCCCTGTCGGGGTGCTGGATCTCCAGCCTCACACTCTCCTCTCTTCCAGCTCTCCCATGGCCTTTGCTCTCAGCACGTATATGAACCACACAGGCATCCGCAGCCGGGAGCCTCGCACTGCTGGCGCCAGCGAGAAGGCCCAGTCCCTCCCAGACAGGGACAAGTGGCTGCCCTTCTTCCCCAAGACCAAGAAGGTGGGTGGTTTCTGGAGCCCCAGAGGCCAGGGTCTCTCCAGGTGACCTATGAAGAGATTCCCCAGAGATCCCCCCAGTCTCCCCCCCCATTCTGTGAAGAACCACTTAGCACCAGGGGCCACCCAGATCCTATCCCCAGTGGCACTGGGAAGACCCAGATCCCATCCCCAGCAGGGTTTTGGGGAGACCCACATACTGTCTTCAGCGGCATGGGGGATACCCTGGAGTTCCACACAGTGATCTGCTTCTACCTGTGTCCCAGCAGAGCAGCAGCACCAAGAAGGACAAGGATGCCATGGAAGACAAGAAGCGCAACCCCATCCTCAAGTACATCGGGAAGCCCAAAATCAGCTCACAGAGCAGTGAGTGTTGGCACTTCGTGGGGTGCCTGTCCCCAGCAGCCTCCCTGGAGCCCAGAGATCTGCATGCCCAGGGCTGCTGGGTGCCTCACGGCACCTGTGGGACTCCTGTTTCACATAAGCCACCCTCCAGCTTCTTCCTGCCTCCACTGTCTGGGCTCTTCCATGGCTTCAGTGGGAGCAAAGCCCTGATTCTCCCTCCATATTTATCTCAACTTGTCAAAAAAGGCCCGGCAGCCCCCGAGAGGGTGGAGAGCAAACATTTTCCTGTGCAGTTTTGTCTCTGCTCCTCTTCCTCCCCTCCTGCTTTTGAGTTCTCACTGCCTCCTGTGCCGCTGCAGTGCCCAGGATTGGTTTCACATCTCATGTTTGTTTTTCCTTTCAGCATTTCATGTCCCTTTGTCCCCTGTTGAAGGTAAAACATCTTTTTTTTTTTAGCTTTCTTTGCCCCTCACCTCATATGCTTCAGTTTTATTTTATACCCTTCCTTCTCTGAGCATTGTTCCACTGGGTGCCGGGGTGGGCTCGCATGGTCAAGGCTGTGGGGTGGGCAGCAACATCAGTACCTCCAAACCAGTCTTACTGGGGTTTCTTTCTGCCCCAGCAGTCAAACCTGGCAACGTGAGGAACATCATCCAGCATTTTGAGAACAGCCAGCACTATGAGAGCCAGGAACCTGGCACCCAGCGGCTCTCCACTGGCAGCTTCCCTGAAGACCTACTTGAATCAGATGGGTAGGAAATGGCCCATGAATTTTGGGGTGCGGAAGGGATCTCACCACAGGTTTTGGTGAGTTTGTGTTGACTTCTTACAGAACTCAGCCCACTTGTGGTTTTGTCTCCTTGTTGCAGGTCCCGCACTGAGGTCAAGCTGGGCCGGTCAGAGAGTCTGAAGGGCCGCGAGGAGATGAAGAAATCCCGGAAAGCCGAGAATGTACCTCGGTCTCGGAGTGACGTGGACATGGATGCCGCAGCCGAGGCCACCAGGCTTCACCAGTCAGCGTCGTCCTCTGCTTCCAGCCTGTCCACAAGGTGGGAGGTGCTGCTGGAGCCCTGGGCAGGGTGGACCTGGGTTCTTCTGTGTGTCTTTGCCTTCAAAAGGGAGCTGGGATGTTCCAAAACCTGAACCCCTTGGGCTGAAGTTCCCAAGCTAAGCCTGAGGGATCAAAGTGAAGACACAAGGGTGACTTTCTCCATCCCTCTGCAGGTCCTTGGAAAACCCCACTCCCCCGTACACGCCAAAGATGGGGCGCAGGTGAGTGGTCCAGCCTCAGTGGGGTTGGTTGGATGACAGCAAGACAGGTTGAGAACTGGCTGAAGGGTAGAGCTCAGAGGGTTGTGATCAGCAATGTAGCTGGAGACCTGAAGCTTGTAGAGTTCCTCAGGGGGTGATGACTACATTTGGTCCTGTTCAACATCATCATCAGTGACCTGGGTGAAGGGGACAGAGCATCCCCTTAGCCAGTTTGCTCAGGTTAGCAAACTGGGAGCAGTGGCTGGCACATGCTGCGCTGCCCTTCAGAGACCTAGGAGGATAGTTGGGCCAGGAGGAACCAAGTGAAGGTCAAACGTAGGTTCCTGTCCCTGGGGGAGGAGTAACCTCCTGCCCCAGTAGAGGGTGGGGGCTGAGCTCATATTATTTCTCCATCCTTCTGGGGTGAGGGGGCACCTCTGTTCCCTCGTGTCTCACACAGGGGCTTAAAAGACCTAAGTAAATGTCTGCTGTGGGTGAGAGGCTGTTAGTTCAAGAGTCAGAACCCTGTTCTTCTTGTGCTGAAGGCCCTGGGTTCAAGCTGAAATAGGGCCCAGGTAGATAATGACTGTACTGGGAGTGCACTGGATGGGGCCAGCTGGACATGGAACAGCTGCAGGAGGCTCCCACTACCACCTTTCCATCCCCCAGGAGCATCGAATCACCCAGCCTGGGTTTTGGTGTTGATCCCTTCCTGCCTCATCTTATGGAGGATGAGCAGGGCCAGCTCTCTGACTTGGAAGCGGAGCTAGACTCTCAGAACTGGCAGCACACCGTCAGCCGAGAACTGGTGGCCAACCTGCCACAGAAGGAGATCGACCGGCAGGAGGTGATCAATGGTAAGGAAGGAGCAGCCCGGAGATGGCAGCACCAGCACCTACAGGGTGTCCTTCAGGCACTTCAATGCTCCTGTGGTGCTTCTCGCCCAGAGCTCTTTGCCACTGAAGGGTCTCACCTGCGCATCCTCCGAGTCCTCGACCTCCTCTTTTACCAACGGATGAGGAAGGAGAACCTGCTGTCCCGGGAGGAGCTGGCGCTCCTCTTCCCCAACCTCCCTGACCTGATTGAAATCCACAGTAAGTCTCTTCTGTTCCGAATCCCCCACCCTGAAGTGATGGCATCCTGCTGCTTCAGCTTCTCCTTTCCCTCTGCCTGCAGCAATGCAGAACCTGGTTTCTTCTAGGTTCTGCTGATGCTGGTCCATCCCCAGTTCTTGGCAGAGATGCTTCCAGGACCCACTTTGGGTGTCATGGCAGCAGTCGAAGCCCCTGGTGCCCACCATGCTGGGTGACCCTGCCTCCCCGTTGATGTGAGTCCCCTCTGTCTCTTTCCCTTGATGTTCAGATTCTCTCTCTGAATCCATGAAGAAGCTCCGGGAAGAAGGACCAATCATCAAGGAAATTGGGGATCTCATGCTGTCTCGGGTAAGGGGGGAGGTGGTTCAGCCCCTGTGAACACCTTGTCCTCCACCACTGACATCTCTAGTGGAGGTGGAGAGGACTGTTACAATGTCCTCCACACCAGGCTGCACTCAGGGACACTTGGAGCTCAGGGCCAAGCTTGGGGGTGCCTGAGTTCCAGTTCTCCCCCAGTTTGATGGCCTGGCCAAGGAAGAAATCCAGCAGGTTGCTGCAGACTTCTGCTCCTATCAATCCATTGCCCTGGAGCTGATCAAAACCAAACAGCGCAAGGAGAGCCGCTTCCAGGTCTTCATGCAGGTTGGTCCCTGTCCTGGGCTGTTGCTTACCCTGGTGCTTCTCTGGCTTTGCCTGATCCAGTGAGGCTGAGGGTCCTGCCCTTGGGTCACACCAGCCCCTGGCAGTGCTCCAGGCTGAGGCAGAGCAGCTGGAGAAGGAGCTGGTGGCCAAGAAGGCCAAGAGCCTCCTGGCATCTGTTAGCAGCAGTGTGGCCAGTAGGAGGTCACCAGGGATGATTCCCTCCTGGACTGGGCCCTGGGGAGGCCCCACCTTGAATCCTGGGGTCAGGTTTGGGTCTGTCACACCCAGGACATTGAGGGGTTGGAGTGTGGCCAGAGGAGGGACTGGAGGAGAAGGGTCTGGAGAACTGAGAGGAAACTGCTTCCAGTTGCATCAGGAGACATTTAGGCTGTACCTGAGGGGCAATTACTGTGCCCAGAGGGTTCCTCAGCTTTGGCCCAGGCTGCTGAGGGCAGTGGGAGAGTCCCCATGGCTGGAGAGATCTCAAAGCGCAGGAGGTGTGGGGTGAGGGCAAAGGGTCAGTGAGACTCTGGTGGTGCTTGAGGAGCTCCGAAGGCTTTTCCATCCCCACCCATTGGATGCCATGGTGCCACCTGTGCTCTAGGAAGCTGAGAGCAACCCTCAGTGCCGGCGCCTGCAGCTCAAGGACTTGATCATCTCTGAGATGCAGCGTCTCACTAAGTACCCGCTGCTGCTGGAGAACATCATCAAACACACCGAGGGTAGGACCTAGGACTGACTGGGACCTCTGGGCTGCTGTCCTTCTGTGCTCGATGATCTGTCTCAGCTCCTTGGTGACTGCTGATCCACTATTGCCTCTTGGCCTTTGCAGCAGGGACCTCGGAGCACGACAAGCTGTGCCGAGCCCGGGACCAGTGCCGGGACATCCTCAAACACGTCAACGAAGCGGTAAAGCGAGTGGAGAACCAGCACCGCCTGGAAGACTACCAGAAACGCCTGGATGCCACCTCGCTGGAGAGGACCAGCAACCCACTGGCCGCTGAGTTCAAGGTAGCCCAGGCACTGATTTAGGAGGGGGCAGCTGGGGGACTGCCCACCCTCATTGTCACTCACCGGTGTCTCACAGAGCCTGGACCTCACCTCCCGGCGCATGATCCATGAAGGACCCCTCAGCTGGCGCATCAGCAAGGACAAGACTGTAGGTAGGGAGCTTCCCTGCACTGGGGGTACTAGGAGCACTGTGACACCATCCTCAGTGCCCTTAGTGTGGATATTTAAACCCCGGCCCTAGCAGCGCTATGGGAACCCCCTAAGCCCACCCTGTGCTGCATCTGTGGGGCCATCAACTCTCCTGGCTCATCCCAGGCTGAGCCTCCACTCTTGGGCTCCTTCTGCCCCTCAGACCTGCACGTCCTGCTCTTGGAGGACCTCCTGGTGCTGCTGCAGAAGCAGGATGAGAAGCTGGTGCTCAAGTGCCACAGCAAGACAGCGCTGGGCTCCTCAGACAACAAACAGACCTTCAGCCCTGTCCTCAAGCTCAACTCGGTGCTGATCCGCTCCGTGGCCACGGGTAGGAGAGAAGAGCCCACAAGGAGCTGGTGGCAACCGTGGCCTTGCCAGTGGCAACCACACCAGCAGGGTCACGTGAGACACTTCCCCATACTCTGACCTTCTGCGCAGATAAACGAGCCCTTTTCATCATCTGCACATCCGAGTTGGGACCCCAGATCTACGAGCTGGTGGCCCTGACATCCTCAGAGAAAAACACGTAAGGCTGGGCAGCATGGGGCCTGGCAGTGCCCACCTGGGGCAGGGACTTCTTGAGGGGTTTCTTGGGGGGCAGAACCCCTAAGTTGCTGATGAGGAGCTCTGGGCTGGGCAGGTGGATGGAGCTGCTGGAGGACGCGGTGCAGAGTGCCACCAGGAGTGTCGTCTTCCCCACCAAGCACCGGACACCTGAGTCCACTCGGGCGGCACCTCCAGGGTAAGCTGAGTGGCTTAGCCTCGTTTTGTGCTGGTGGGCACTGGGGAGAGGAGGCTGCTGGTCAGTCTGGTGGGTGGTTGGGATGGGGACCTGCTAGAGGGCTCAAGCAATACCTGCCTTGGGGTCATCTGTCCCAAGCAGCCCTGGCTCTCACCCTGCAGGTTGATGCTGGTGGACCCTGATGTGTCCCCGGTGCTGTCCCAAGGCCCCAGCTCTGGAGCAGAGGCTGAGGCAGAAGATGGTTCATCAGGTGAGCCACACCATGGTCCCACCTACGCTCAGCCTGTCTTCCAGGGAGGAGTTTGTGGGGCTGTGCTCACCCCCTGCCCTCCCATGGCAGAGGACAATCCCACTGCCCACCTGGACACCGAGAAGTCCCCAGTGCTGCTGGAGAAGCCATTGAGCAGTGAGGTGGAGGAAGGGGATGAAGAGCTGCCCACAGCTCTCCCATCCATGAGAGCCAACATGGAGGTGGCCAAAACTCTAGTGGCCGAGCGGCCAGGACCCCCCAACCGCCTGCCCCTCCTGGGGTCTGTCGGGGCAGAGGGGCTGGCTGAGGCAGCGCTGGAGGATGGTGAGTGCTGGGGGGGTTCAATGGACAGATTTGCCCCCAGACATTGCAACCTCTCCACATAGAAGGAGGGAATGGATTTGATTAGAGAAGACCTTTCGGGCTCCTCCAATGCCCCAGCACTGCCAGGGTCCCAGTAACCTCTGGCCCTCACCCCATATTTCCACCACTTTGAGACTCCTTTATAGACAGGGACACCCTCACGGCCCTGGGCAACCCTTGTGGGAAAGAACTTGTTCCTCAGGGCCAAGCCAGAGAGGCTTCCCAATCCTCCTTTGCTCCAGTTAAACCCCTCCAGTAGTCCCAGTTGCCTCTCAGTTTTCTGGCCTCTTCTTGTTCTCCAGTCCCTTCTCTGGCCACACTCAATGTCCTTCTAGGCGTGAGGAACACAAACCTGACCCCAGCATTTGAGGTGCTTGTGGTCTGGAGGATCTGTGAGGGTACCTTCCCACCCAAAAGAGTCTATGATTTTCTCATTCCATCCCATCCCAGTGGAGAACCTGCGGCTCCTGATCCTCCAGCGACTCCTGCCCTGTCGGGACACAGAGCCTGAGGATGATGTGACCCCGACACCATCGCTCATGGGTGGCCCCGGCCAGCCCTGGGACTCGGCGCTATCCAGTCAAGAGCCCCCCAGGGATCACATGCAGCCCCAGGAGGAGCCAGATGAGTTGGGGCCCACCAGTGATGAACCAAACAGCTACAGGGTAGTCCGAAAAGGTAACGGGGGGCATACTAAGGGGTCCTTGAGGTGGGGGAGGCACCCAGCACCCCCCTTCTCTCACTGACCAACCTCTCACTGGGATTTGGGGTCTCGCCTGCAGAAACTGGGAGGGAACTGGAGAGTGTGAGAGGGGGCAGGTGAACCCCAACTTTGCTGTGAGCACCCCATTGGGTTGGGGTCTATAGTCATGGTGGTGGGTTGTCAGTGCTGGTGCCGGGTGCTGGTGGTGGGTTCTCAGTGCTAGTGCTGGGTGCTGGTGGTGGGTTCTCAGTGCTGGGTGCTGGTGCTGGGTCCTGCTCATCTTCCTCCCCCTCTCTTTTCGGGGTGCCTAGCCAAGGCTGAGTTGGGGGCTCAAGAGACCCTGCCCCTGGCCGGCAGCAGCCAATCAGAGTCTGAGCTGCAGGAAGGAGGCGGAGCTAATGTAGAGGGTAATGAGACCCCATCCCCAGGACCCCTAACACTCCTCTCCTAAAGCCTTCTAACACCCCCCAGCACCCCCAAGCACCCTCCCCAGAACTCCCAGCATGTTCCCGGGGTCCTAGTTCCCTGCCCAGGGGAAGCCCTAAGGTGCCACTGGTGGGATCATACTGTGTCCCCAAGGATGGTCCCTACAAGGTCCTGTGTCACTTGTGTTACTGGGATGGGAAGTATCCCTGTAGGGGGAAAATACCGTGTCCCTAAGGATGTGACCATATCCTGGTAGGGGGTGGTGGATGGTGTCGCCGTTCCTTTTCTTGGGGGACAGACACCACACCGTGACCTCAAGGTCTGTGACTATGGTGGTCAGGGCCGCACAGTTGCCCCCTGGTCCCCATCCAGTTTGGGGTCACTAACCCCACCAATTCTGCTTTTACCCCCTCTCCAGGCAACTGCTTCTACATCAGCACATCCACGGGACCCCCCCACACTACAGCCCCCCCACGGGGCTCCCCTCAGAACCTCCCCACCCTCCATCCTAGCTCCCCTGAGGGATTCCCAGCCTCCCAGTTCCGCGATGTAGACCTCCTTTTCCGCACCATCGAGCAGCTGAAGCTGAAGCTCACCAGGCTCAAAGTGAGACACCCCCCCCCTCCAAAGCTTTTGGGATCACGGGGTGGGGGAATGGGACACAGACCACTAGATGTGCTCTGCACCCCTCTAACTTGTCCCCTTCTCCCCTGCCCCCTGGCCCTCTTCCCAGGATGTTGAAAGAGCCCACCAGGACCTGCTGTGCATGCTGGGGTCTGGATCTTCAGTCCAGGATCCCCCCGTGGAAGTTGATGGGGGAGTCCACTGTGCCCCCCCCAACACTGACAGCCCCTGTTTATCCCGGAGACTCCAGAGCCTGCAGGGTCCTAATGCCCCAGGTACTGTTCCCCTCTCACCACCCCATTAACCAGCCACCTCTCACCTTCCAGACTCCCTGACTCCCCCTCCTCCCTATTTCCAGGCTCCAGAGCCCCCCTCACCGAGGACCCTGGTGCCAGCCTTTAGGGGTGAGGATTTAAGGCTGGGGGGTCCCAAACCCCTCCCCAACTCAGAATCTCTGGACGCCATGGAGGTGCGCAGCAGCCCCCCTCCAAATTCAGCAGCCCCCTCTACTGCTGGACGGGGGGTCCCAGCTGGAAGGAAGAGGCAGGATCCAGCGTGGCAGGGCCGGGGTGGGGCGATGTGTGTGCGTGGCCCCCCCCCTTCCACTTCCAATCCCCCCACCTCGCATGGCGGCCCCCCTGCTGTGGGGGGCCCCCCG
>VZRI01001078.1:0-11442 GCA_013397515.1 Upupa epops
TGTGGAGGGGACCCTCCCTTTAAGCATCCACCCCAGCAAAGGTAGCCAGGGTGCCAGGAGCAGCTGTGCCTCTGTGCCAGTTACCTCAGAAGCAGCTTTGACTCCTTTGTAGGCTACTAGGATCTTCCTCTCAGTTGGAGTGTAGTTGGCCCCAGATCCTCTGTAGCTCCAATTCCAGAATCCCAGTGGTCTACCTCAAGTCTCCCCAGGCCCTCTCTGCCAGAGACTCCAAGAAGCGNGACTCCAAGAAGCGCTATTGTCCCCAGCTACAGTGTACTGCAGGCTCTTCACCTCTGGCCCTGTCCTGTCTGGGTTGAGGGCTACTGCATGAGCAATCTCCTGCATGATTTGCTCAAAGGACCCCAGAGGAAAATGTTCTTTTTATAGGTCACTAGGTAGAGAGGATATACGTTCTGGCTTTGCTCTGGGATATGAATCCTCCAGAAGCCTACTGCACCCAGGAAAGCTTGGGTTTCCTTTTTACTTGTTGGTGGAGTCATGGCAGTAATCTTGTTGATCACCATTGTTGGGATCTGGATTTCCCAGGCAGGTCTCTTCCTTACCCTGCTTCATGGCAAAGCCGGAATTCAGGAGAATCTGGATGATATTTTGTCCCTTTTGGAAGACTTCTGCAGTGTGTCCCCCATACAACAACGTCATTAATGTGTTGGAGGTGTTCTGGAGCCTCACCTTTCTCTTGTGCATCCTGGATCGATCCATGCCAAATGGTAGGACTGCGCTTCCACCCCTGGAGCAACTGATTCCAGGTGTATTACACACCCCTCCAGATGAAAGCAAACTGTGGCCTACACTCTGCTGCCAAGGGAATGGAGAATGCCTTGGCAATGTCAACAATGGCATAGCACCTTGTTGCCTTGGACTCCAGTTTGTACTGGAGATGACTGAATTCAAGCCACAATAGTCCACATTCTCCATTGGACTTGCACACAAGCCAAATGGGACTATTAAATGGTGAGTGGGTCTTACTGACCACTCCTTGGCTCTCTAGCTCCCAGATCATCTTGTGAATGGGGGTCATGGAGTCTGAACTTGTTTTGTGCTGCTGGCAATGCACTGTTGCAGTGGGGATTGGCACCTTCTGTTACGCTTTTTTCAAAAGTCCTACAACAGAAGGGTTTTCTGAAAGTCCAGGCAGAGAGTTCGTCTGCTTGGCTCTCTCTGCCTCCACAGTGGCAATTCCAAAGGCCTTTTGTAATTCCAAAGTTCTTTGGGGTATTTGTAGTACCCATTTCTTGCATAGTCAATGCCCAGGATGCAAGGAACATCTGGGCCANGTTTTCCCTGATCTTTCAGTTTTTTATGGCTGTTTTGGATTCTGTTGGTGATTTCATCATTAAAATTCCAGAGGTGCTCAGCCAACTTCTCCATTGATGAGACTTGGGATTATGATGGAGCATGGATGGTGTCCTCAAATGCCCACGACTTCCTTGCCATGGAACCCACAGTTCCTTTTCCTTCAATCCACTGGTGTGTGGCTAGGAAATGGGTGTAAGTTTGAGGCCCAAATTGAGCAAGCTTTATGCACATCTGGGATGTGCACCTGACACTGTCAGGAGTCCTGGTGTCTGACCCATTGATGGAGAAAAGGATGTCAAGCATAGCCAGTTCTCTGAGTCTCTGGATTAATTCTTCCATGGTCTTCCAGGGGCCCTGTTGCATCTGGAGATCTCACAATCACAAGGACGTGTTTCCAGAGGCTAAGAGGTCCTTGTATCTTTACAAACCCCTGGTCAATACTTCAGTCTTGGGACAGGGATCTCAGGTGCCAAGCTTCATTTGCATCTAAACCAGTCCCCTCCCCAGATGAGTCCCAGGTGCACAGCAACCAAGACACGATGGATTCGTCTGGTCTCCGGGTGAAATATTTGTGGAGATTACACAGCACTTCTAAGAACAGGGACTTGGTAATGATTTCGGGTTCAGACTCTACAAGTTGTGAAGGCCCTGGTTCCCCATCCACTGGACAAACTAATTTGCTTTTGTATTTCTTTCTTTGTACAGGGGCTACTGCTGCTGGTTGTGATTGGCCCTCTGGTCTGACTGGGGTTGGGGCAAACATAATGTCTTGTGGAGTTGCTGCAGCAGTGATTTTCTCGATCTCTGTCTGCAAATGATGCTCTACACTGAAGAAAATAATGCAGTAAGTGTGAGTCAGTGTCCAACACATAGCTATTGTTTGACCTTTTTGGGAGCTGAGGGTGTAATTACGCCTTAAGCACCTTGCTACTTCACTGCGNTTGGGGCAAACATAATGTCTTGTGGAGTTGCTGCAGCAGTGATTTTCTCGATCTCTGTCTGCAAATGATGCTCTACACTGAAGAAAATAATGCAGTAAGTGTGAGTCAGTGTCCAACACATAGCTATTGTTTGACCTTTTTGGGAGCTGAGGGTGTGATTACGCCTTAAGCACCTTGCTACTTCACTGGGGTGTGAAGGTGGTCCAGGTATAACTTACAAATGCCAGGGCAGAATATTCCTTAAGCACTTTGCCAATTCCATCTGACTCTCCCACTCATACAGTGGGCCCAGGTTCTGGGCCCTGGCTTGGAAGATCTTCCCAGAACAGTTCATTCTGTTCTTAAGACAAGAGTAAACAGTAAAGCATAAAGAAGGCAGGACCATCAGCTAAAAGATACAAACCCTTAACAGTCAGGGGAAAACCTATATTCCCATGGATTCCATCACCAGGCTTGGAGAGGAAAAGGGAGATAGATTGGTTGGAGTTTGAATCAATAGAGTTACCCAGAAACCTGTAGAAATAATAAATCAAATATTGACGGACAGAAGATACTGAAAAAATACTTTGAATAAATCTCACTGTTAGTAAACAACATTAAATCATAAACTCATTCCAAAAAGTATATAATCAGAGCTTTCTTAGCACTACTATCTGCTCTGAAAAAAAAAGTGACACCCAAAACCACATAATAAAATAAATCCATTGCCATCTCTCTTGTAATGAGTTCTATGCCCACTCTGGAAATATCCTGTCAAAAAGTTATCATCTCACTTGGCTCCCGCACCATGCTTTGGAGTGCCAACTATTGTCCCAGTTTGAAAGAAATTTGGGGGGCAGAGAGAATTCCGGTTAGGAACTCTCCTTCCTCCCCATCTATGTGATAAAAAAAGTTTGACATCTGGAATGCAAGTGAAAAAATAAATAATGTTATAAGGAAGGCTTCTTAAATAACAATGATACAAAACAAAGGTAATTCCCCTCCCCAAAACCTGTACCCTATACCAAAACCCCACCACCCACCAAAATTTGAAGGGTAATCCAGTAGGATCAACGTCAGATGGCAGGGAAGCAGCAGGAGGTAGAGTGCTGGACCCTAGACAAAATCCTTGGGGAAAAACGGCTGCAGCCAAGCAGTAGTGAAAACAAAGCTGTGAAGTGGGTTCTGCAGGTTATGACCCTGACAGGGCACGGCAAAGTAGGGAAACTCCAGCCGGGGGAGCAGCTGCAGGGGAAGGAAAGGCAGAATTCCATGGCAAAGAGCAGGGGGCCCAGCAGCGTGCAGAAGCAGTGAAACTGCAGCAAACACCCAAAGAAGGCTAAACCAGTCCCAAAATGCCCCTTGAAATAGCCACGGTAAACCAATGCAGAACTGAACAGACTTCCTACTCAAAATACTATCCCCTCACAGAGCCCAGAACTCCCTTTCAAAAATAATTTCCACTCATAATGTTATAAGATCTCCCACTCAATAATAAAGTCAAAAATAAACCCAAAAAGATTTCCTGCTTCCCTGGGAGACCTCCCCCCCAGCCTTGCCGCTCCCTCCCCTGAGCAGCTTTGTCCTGCCAAATGGCAGTGAGGAGAAGGTGATAGAACTGGTTTTTTCTCTCTACCCTAGGACAGTGTTATAATTTTGATTCTGAACTAAGGATGATCTAGCCATTCTCAGATAACATGCCAAGCTCTCGTGCTACCCTACCAAGGAAAAAAAATATAGGAAAAATGAAGAAATACAGATTTATCTGTCAAACAGCACAGTTAATGATTATAAATATTGCTATCCTTAATTACCGAGCCTCAATATTTAATTTAAACACAAACAAACAGCAATAACAGTCTTGTTTAGCAAATGTAAATTGAGACTTAAGGCCTTATTCTACAATATGCCATGTGCTCTGTTTCTCATTTGGATAGTTTTAATGAGAATGCTTTTAACACAATCTCTTGGTTAAGGCACACAAAATTACTGCTTCATTATCCAGAAAAAGGTGTTCATTCTCTACTATCAGCTAGGGTGATCAGCTACCAACATCTAATGTCATATTTGGCTTGCTTTATTCTAAGAGGTATGTTTTCACATTAGGGTAGTCCAGCAAAACATCTGGTCCTGTTTAAAATCAAGTCTGCAGGTACTTTGCAGCAAACCTTGACATCTCTTTTCTGTCTTGTCCATCTTTGTGGATTCCAGAAGATTGTCAAGGGTGAAAACAACCTCTTGTCCTCATTAGTCACCCTTTTTTCAGTTATTACTGAAGTTCCACAATGCAGCTGAGATCCGGGGGCTTGAGGAATAACTCCTGGGTAAATACCTTATCTTCTAACCCTTCCATGCACTCTGTCAACTGTTGGTATATAGGTGCAAATGTATGCGTCTTTATCTAATGGTCCCTCCTCCAACAGTCCAAATGTAAGAAGGAAATAGAACTATTAGAACAAGTCTAGGGGAGGGCCACAAGGATGATCATAGGGCTGGAGCACCTCTCCTGGGTGGACCAGATGAGGGAGTTTGGACTGCTCAGCCTGGAGAAGAGAAGGCTTTAGGGGGATCTTATAGCAGCCTTCCAGTACCTGAAGCTGCTACACGAAAGTTTGGAGGGAACTTCTTATGAATGAGTCTAGTGATGGGACAAAGGGAAATGGTTTCAAAGTGAAAGAGGAAAGATATAAATTAGATCTGAGGAAGAAATTCCTTGCTAGGAGAGTGCTGAGGCGCTGCAACATGTTGCCCAGGGAAGTTGTGAATGCCCCCTCCCTGGAAGTGCTCAAGGCCAGGTTGTATGGGGCTCTAGGCAACCTGGTCTAGTGAGATCTGTCCCTGTGCATGATAAAAGAGTTGGAATTAGATATCTTTAAGGTCCCTTCCAACCTAAACCATTCCATGATTCTGTGAACTGAAGTTAGTGCACGGCAATAGGAGAGCATCTATACAATGGCATAGTTGGCCCAGAACTAGATGCTCATGCTGTGTGCAACTAGATTTCACTGTGGGTCTGGGCCTTTGAATTTAACAACTGTTAATATTTGCAGTGCGCTAGGTGCCCTCTGTTGCACATGATCAGAAAGCAATCTTGTCACACATTCATCGCACAAGAAATCATATCAAAAAGGGATGATTAGGTGATTCGCTTCAAAATATGCTTCTAACCTGGAATATGTTAATGGAGACAGAAACCTAGGATGAATCCACTTTACACGGTACAAAGAAAATAGGGTTAGCTTGGTTGCATATTGAAAATTGAAGTATCTTTAAATCTTTTATTAATTATAGCATGATGAATGTAAACTGTATTCAGTTTCCTGACCTGCTACTTCCTTCAACGTCAACAACAGTCAGTGAAAACATCAAGGGGAGTGATGATGTAACTATAACTCCAGAACTTCCCTTGTAAAATTGAGACCATGGTTAGTCTGCTCCTGACGTTTGACTTGGTGTTAAATTCATGTTTATACGTTGTTCAGCATTGTTAATACTTCAAGCATCAAATTCATGCTTATACGTTGAATTACACATAAGGAAAAAAAGAAAAGGAAAATAAACTTTTATGCTTTATTTTACCGTATGTGAAATGAGATGATATTTACTTTTTCTCTCTGTCTTGTTACATTTGTGGTTACAAAGGTGTATGTGTTGCTGTATAGGCCACAGAAAAGCTGAGCATCAGTACTGGTAAGACTTTGCATTCTTACTGGCATTCCAAACAGAATCAATGAAAGAAGGGGAAGCATAGATCAACTACATTTTCTTAGGTTTATCTTCTTTGACTCCCAACTGATTAGGCAGCATTAAAAGTAAATTTTTGTTTCATTAGATATGGTCCATGAGTTCTTGGTCAACAAAGTGTGTTTTTTCAGTTTCATTTATTTGAGGAACCAAGAATTTCTGGTGTTTCTTTGTAATGAATTTCTTATCTGAGGAGAACAATAAATACACCTAGTATTTTCCTAGTGGAATGAACTTCACTTTTATAAACATTAATTAAAGCACCTTATTGCAAACTGAGTTTCTGATTACAAGCTTTTACTGAAAATGCAGAAAGGTGACAGTAATACAATTTATTTATATAACCAGTAAAAGAGAGAGTGACAGATACCCAGGATATGGGAATGTAACCACCCCAATATTGTAAATATTGGGTTACAGAAGTGTCTGTAATGTTATTATAGAAGTTGCATCAATGATTTATTTTTAACAACTTGTCCCTTTTCTCCCCAAATAGTCGAATTATTAATCTAATGCAGGCAGTAAATACTTTTGTTCTTGACATTCACATTTCTGTAGTGGTTATTTGTTTTTTGCAGCCCTAGCAATGAAATTCACTTTCTGGCAGTATTATCAAACATTGCGTTGAGTTCTCTGTCTTTATTTAATTTCAGAATATCAGTACAATTCCCTTAGCCCATCATTAAAAGGTATTTGATGATTTATCAATTAAATGACTTGGGTGTTACTTTTCTATAACAAAGTATTTTGAAAATGCACAAGAATGTGGTTTCCCTAGTCTGCACACTCTTCCTCTTTCTTCTGTATTACTTCTCTGCTCTTGTCACATGGTAAAAAGTGACTGTCTATGCTTTCCCTAAGTGCTGCAGTGACTCCAGTCTCCTAATTTTGTCATAGATGAAATAGAGATGCTTTATAATCATAGTTGTCTCACAAGGTCAGACTATATCACTGTCCTTTCCAAATGCTTCTACCTATGTTGTTTCATCCTCATTAAATTTTACTCTTATTATCAAGCATTAGTGTGATTCCACTCCCTTCTTTCAGTTCTGCTTTTGTGACCCTTCATTCCTTGGAGTCCTCTTCAAGTTCCATGAAAATCAGTAAGAAAAACTTTTTAGCAGGAACTCATCAGGACCTAGAGGAGTAGTCACTGTGCCATTTCCTTGGCTTTCTGCCTCACTCTTGTGCGCATGCTTCCTCCCATCCATTTTCCTTAATCCAGAAATCATTCTTTAGTAATGGTTAATCACACTTTAATATCTCACTTTCATGCAGACCATAACACTTAGCTAATCCCAGTCATGCTGAACAAAAAGCTGTGTTATTAGAATGACAAACAGTCTGTGTCACCTGTCACAACTTAGAAGTGGTGCTGAACCGCATGCACTGCTGCAGACTACTGCAGATGATCTTCATCCAGGGTTTTGAAGTGGTCAGGATTCAAAATAGCCCCTAGAGGAGCAGAGGTAGAACAAACCACTCAGACCTGACTGGAAGACTGCATAGATTGGTGAGGGGGAGTTTCTGTGTTATTGCACTTGCAAAAACACAATTGTAAATCTTAATCGAACTCAGGACGTAGTTCTGTGTGAGAAAACCAACTTTTTTCAGTCCTAAAACTAACTCGTTGCAAACCACTTGCCTCAGCCAGGACCAGTTGTCAACCAGCCCAAATAAGAGTCAGCCGTAAACATTATTCTTCATGTACTATTCTCCAAATTTAACTGTTTAACTGCTTTCTGTAATTTTATAAGTGAAGACTTTGTTTCGTTTTCAAAGAGCAAAACAATTTTGATGTGTTTATAGTGAAATAAAACTCCTTAAGATTCAGCAAAGTATTTCATTGCGCTGAATGTTTCATTATACTTTAGATTTTCATTTTAAGGGAATCTTTATTGCTTAAGCAAAGTCAGTCAGGTTTTTTGAACAAGCCAAAACATTAAATCTGATGACATGGAGGGACAAGCATTCAGCAAAAGAGTCACCTGGTGAAGGCTGATTTTCCATTTCAGTTTACTCCCACCTGCACCAGACCTGGCCAAATACCTTCCTTTCAGTTCCCTTCCCTATTTTGTTCAGTCCAAGACTTCCCTACCCATTCTACATTTTACAATGCATCTTCCTAAGTGCAAGGTATTCCTACAAAGAAAGTAGAATGTCACATACCTTATAAAGTAGCTGAAGAAATATTAGTGACAACAAGTTTTTCCAGCCAGTGATAAGTTAGTTATTTTCTAAACACTTTCTGGATTCAACACCTGTGAAAGAAACCAACCCCAAACATCCTCCTTCTGGTGTAGTGTTGTCTGAGGCAAGCTGAAGGACTTTTTCCAGCCAGTGCTGCCTATTGCCTGGAATGTCTGCAATCAAATACCATTCCTGTTCTTGTGTGAAAAGGACACGTCCTGCTTAGCTGGGAGGCCAATGGTATGGCTGTGAGTAACTGTCCACCAATTCACAGTGTAAGTCTCTGAGCAGCACTTCCAATATATTGGAATGAATTTCCTTTTTTTTTTTATTCTAACCACAGTAGGTTAGAGTCTGTTTTCCCTTAGCTGCACAGAGTTGTCTTATACACTTCAGTGTTTTATACATTTCAGTGTTTTATACTTTTCAGTGAGGAGCATCTAAATGAGCTAAGGTTGTATAGCCTAGAGAGGCTGAGAGGAGACCTTATCACTCTCTACAACTATGTGAAAGTAGGTTGAGCAAGGAGGGGAAGAGCCTTGTCTCCTTGGTGGAAGGTGTTAGGACTAGAGGAAATTGGTACAAGTTGCTCCTGGGGAGATTTAGTCTGGGTATTCAGAATTTCTTCACAAAAAGGATTGTTGAGCATTGGAACAGGCAGCCCAGGGCAGTGGTGGAGTCACATTTCCTGGAGGTATTTAAATGTTTTGGTGCTTTGGGACCTGATTTAGAGATGACCTGGCATTGCTGGATCAAAGGTTTGACTTGATGATCTTAAAGATATCTTCCACCCAACGGGATTTTGTAATTCTGTGATTCTATTTCAGGCTGTATTAGAACAGAAGATGAGAGTGGTCTCTCTTCATGAACAAAAACTAACCCAGAAAAAAATCAAAGATTAATGGTCACTTTGGAGGAACTATAGCAAAAGTAGCATTGATCTCAGATCTTACACGTAAAATGTTTTGACAGACAATGCTTAGAAGGGAGACTTGCCAGAGAAAAGGCATTGCCTAAATATTCATGGACTGACAGAAATGGTGTAAGTGACTTAGGATTTGTTATGCTGCCTTCTGAGGTAGTACTGCACAAAAGCTACAGAACACTTCTTACGAAGTATTACACTGATGGAGAGACAAGCCTTGAATGGGGTGTGAGCTTCGAGTGCCTTCTGCTGTTTTCAGTGTAGTTCTCACACTCTGTCCCTCCTGGGCAAGTTGGGGTATGTGAGGTGTGTATGTGTATAGACAAGGGTGTGGTGGTAATGGTTTGGATTGAAGCAGCTGGCTTTGTTGAATAATGATAAACAAATCATATTCTTAATTGTCAAAGTGGTCTCTTGGAGTTCAATCGTGTAAGCCTCTTACCTTTCATCCAAAGCAGATTAAAATGGGGCAAAAAGGAGAAGCATTCAGAAAAGCCCATTGCACTCCACCAAGGCTTTAACTATTCCTGGCTACTAAGCAGGCTGGAAAAGCTCTTTAAGGTGCATCTGAATCTGCATCACAACGTGATGGGTAAGAAAAACCCCACAACTCTATGACTTTTGCCTCTCAACCTAATACATCTCTCCAACACTGCACTATTCAGTGTGGACATTCCACCCTGGTTTGGCATTAATCCAAGGCTTTCTTCATGACACAACATTTTCTGGATTATAGACAAGCCCACAGGAATCCTGCAAAAGAGCTTTAAAGTGGATGTAGGGGGGTTGAGTGTTAGTCTACTGTCTTAACCACAAAACTAGCCATTTTCTGATGATGTACTCAGCTCATTTAACTGGGTACTCAGTGGTGGACATACCTTATGTATCAGATCAGATGGTAATTTCATAACAGAGTTTGTCTACATAATAGCCCAGAGAAAAGAATGAAGAAAGGAAACCACCTGTGACATTGCTATAATTCCTTGCATAGAGGTTTCTAAATAGGAAAAACATCTCTCAATCAAAATATAAATTCTAAAGCACATTTTACAAACACAAGCAAGGGCAGTACAGAAATGAAGCAGAACAGAGAATGTGCTCAAGGATTTTGATGTAATAGATGTCTTCTGTTCATAAATGTTTAGACAACTTTAAGAATAAATTTAAAAGCCAACATAGAGTTATAAATGTAGGATGTAAGGAAGTAGTAATGAAATCTCTTGGCAAGACTTCACTTATACTGCACTGAGTACTACTTAGCACATCATAAAAAACTGGTTTCTTAAAAATGTGGTGAGGAGACTTGATCCTAGCAGTAAAAGTTATGAGCTGTGTAGACAGGAACAGAAAAGCCCTCATTTTTATACAGACACTGAAAAAGCAGATGACTGAGAGACAAGTTCACACAAAGAAATATTTTTGTAGATATATGCAAGAATATTTGCGTTACTGCTTCATTTTTATGAATTCTTCCTTGCTTTTGTTTGCGATGGTAACACAACAATGGGCTTTAAAATAGGGCATTTGCACAGTAAATGTACCTAGAGACTTCAGGGTGTCTGTGTGTCAGTTCTGCTCCTCACTTGTTAACCCAAGACTAAGTAAAACTTCAGACCACACAGAAATGCAAAGTGGCTGAATGCTGGATGGCAAGTAAGGAAATCACTGCAAAACATAAAGTCACATCACTCACTGTGACTGCAGATGAACACCGATGCTATCAGTAAAGATATCTCCTGAGAGAAAAATCTGAACTGCAACTGAACTCCAGTATTTTTTTCTTTCTTTCTACGAAAGTTATGTGGGAGACAGAGGTAACAGTTTTTCTATAAAAAGCAGGTAGGAGGCTAAATCTTGCTCTCCTTGACGTTTGCATGATTGTAGTATTTGGGTCCATTTCTGTTCCTCTGATTATATGCAAGCAGTCAAGGACATCTAAAAAAGTGTTTATACACAAGATGGAAATTTTAAAGTTACTTTTGATTTGAAAAATTACTTAATCCTTGGTTTCATTTACATGAAGATCATAGTAACTCATGTGATGGCAGTGAAAAACCCTACAGGAATCTCAGATGTTTAAGTATGTTTGGGCAAACATTGATACTAAAGAAAGGAATCATAGAATCATTAGGGATTGGAAGGGACCTTGAAAAATCATCCAGACCAATCCCCCTGTCACAGCACAATCACCTAGACCAAGTCACACAGGACACATCCAGGTGGGTCTTGAACATCTCCAGAGAAGGAGACTGCAAACCCCCTGGGCAGCCTGTTCCAAAGCCCAGACTGACCCTAATTACCCTCTTGTCCCTGANCTGACTGACCCCAATGACCCTCTTGTCCCTG
>VZRI01001079.1:1528-12953 GCA_013397515.1 Upupa epops
TGCTTCAGCTGCCCCACAGCAGCCAGGGGAGCTGCAGAGACCACAGAGGGCCTGGTACCTGCTGCAGGAGTGGGCAGCGAGGGCTGCCAGAGCAGGGACGGTGCTGCAGCCCAGCAACCCCAGCCCAGTGCTGCCAGTGAACTCATGCCAGCTGCACCAGTACGGGCAGCGACAGCCCCGCCAGGCTGCACGGGAAGGGCTGGAGGCCGACCAGAGAGACCCCAGCTCAGCTCACACGCAGGAGGCAGAGTACAGGCAGCAGTGGCTGTTCTGGGGGGGCGAGGAGCTGCTCTCACTGTGCTGCAGCTCAGCTGGCAGCTCCCCTCTGCACCCGGAGCAGCTCAGGACAACCCCAGCAGATGAGGCGCTGGAACACGGGGGGCAGCAGCTCCTGGGGGCACGGAGGAGGCTCCACAGCTCCTGGGGGCACGGAGGAGGCTCCACAGCCGGCCTCATCCCACCCCTCTCCTCCTCCAGAGTCTCACCAAGGGCCCTCTTGCTCTGTGCAAGAGTGAGACAGGACAGGACTCCCCCCAACCCCCCAACTCCTTTGCCCAGGGAGTAAAGAAGAGGACGGAGCACGAGGGGAGCTCTGCCCCTGCTCCTGCCTCAGCCGAGCGAGAGAGACGCCAGCTCCCTAAAGGCTGCTGAAGAGAACGAAGGGCTGAGAGGTGGAAGCAGGAGGGGAGAGCTTTATTTCACGGCCGGGGCCACCACACGGAGCTCCACTATCTCTGTACAGCAACTGGAAGAGTGGAGGCAGCACCCAGAGCATCATCATCACCATCATCAGAAAGTGCTAGAAACCCAGGGAGGAGGAAGGTCAGCGCCACAGAGGGCAGGGGAGCTCCCTACGGACACGACCGGCTGAGGGGGAGACAGCTGGACTGGTGGGGTGCAGGCAGAGAAAGGCACTGCAGAGCGTTCCCCCCCTCCTCTTCAGGAAAGGGTCAGGAAGCCGTTGGATAGGAGGCTGTTTACACCAGACATCATCAGGCATCGAAACCAGGCTGGTGAGGGGGAGCCTCTGGTCACCAGTGGTGAAGGCGAGCAGACTGATGGCAGTGGGAGCTGTGGTGAGAGAGCACGCACTGGCCTGGCCCGGGCTGAGAAGGGCTCCAGTCAGCTCCTGAGAGCTGCCCCCCTGCTCATTAACGGAGCCACTGGGCATTCACGGGGTCTCTGTGGCTCCCAGCTCCAAGGGGAGCTCCCAGCGCTGCAGGAGCGGTTACAGGGACAGGGGGCTGAGGGCTGCAGGGGGCTGAGCTCTAAACCAAGAGAACGGCTCACATGGACCACGAGAGGCTTCCACCCGGGACAAAGACCTCTCCAGACGCCTCTAACACCCAGGTCCTCCAGCCTGGTGCTCTCCCATCAATTGCAGAGGTGCCCCAAGGCTCCCTGGAACAGCAGAGCACTCGTGTTTCCAGCAGCAGGGCTGGGTGGCAGAGCACCCACTCTCACAGCTCAGCTCTCAATGGGTTCGGTGGTACCTCGGCTACTGCTGCCCCTCTCCTGCTGCCCCTCGGCCACTGCTGCCTCTCTGGTGAAGGAGCTGTCAGTCCAAAGCAGCTCAGGATTGAAATCCCTTGAGAGGGGGAACTCAGCACCAGAGGAGACAGAAGGGGGTCAACACTACAGGTACCACCCTGGTCCTGCGAACAAGCAGGGGTCAAGAGGGAGTATCTGGGCTCCTGAGGACTCAGACAAACCCCCTCAAGCCATTCCCATCCCACCCTGTGGTGGCAGGAGACAGGCCAGCACTGCCCAAGCACACTGAGCTCTGGCCATCTACCTCTCCATCACAGTCCAGCTGCTCCGAGCCCTCCCAGCAGGAACTCTGGGCCCCTCGGATGCCGCTGGGTCCTGCTGAAGGACTCCATTTCTCCTGCTACTACTCACAGCTCTGAGTACCCAGGGCTGCTCCGTGACTCCAGGATGCTACAGCTGATCTACTGCCACCCTGGAGCTGGAGCTGGCAGCTGCTGTGCTCCAGCAGGGCTTCCACAGGCTCCAGAGGAGATGCCCCTTCTCTGCCACCCCGAAGCAACGCGTTGAAGCGAGTGGTGTGTGCTAGCAGCACAAACACCAGAGCAAAGGAGCAGCCCCCCCCTCCAAGAATCGCTCCAGAGCAGAGACCAGAGCCAACTGCCCCCCACGCCAGAGCACGGGCTGGATCCCTGGGCAGGAACAGCCCACAGCAGCGGCTACTTCAGGGGTTGTTACTGCACTGGGAGGTTTAACAGGGGAAAGAGCATCCTCATCCTCTGCTGAGGGCTCTAGTCTAGCACCCTCATAGCCAGGGATGAGGAGCTGGAGCCACAGCACCCCGGGACCCAGTGTTGGTGCTGTGAGAGTCCCCCCGCAAAAGGGTCTCTGCTGTCGAGAGGATCAAATCCCCATCCCTTTCGAAGAAGCAAGCCCAGCTCAGCAGCACCAGAGGCAGCCAAAGCAGGGAGGCAAGGGGAGAAGCTCCCCCTCGCCTTCACACCCAGCTCCTGGCAGAGAGAGCACGAGAGTGCTGCCCAGACAGCCGCCGTCAGCCCGCTCGGAGCGCCCACCGTGCCCCCCACCACCCCAGGAGGCTCCGACCCCGGCACAGGCTGCGCTTCCCCGCTGGCAGAGCAGGGGAAGGGAAAGGCCTGGGAGCGATGCAGCAGCCCCGGGGAGGAGGAACAAGGAGAGCAGAGGGAGTGATGAGCTCGGGGGGAGGTCACAGCAGCCACATTCAAACAGGGATCAGTGCAACAGAGGAGGGCAGTGAAGGCTGCCAGCTGTGTGCAAAGCAGGGCGGGCACGGGAGTCACCGGCCTCGAGGGTCAGGGCTTCCCCAGCCACCTCGAAGCACCCGGGACGCACGGCTAGACCCCCTCGAGTTTCTAGACCCTTCCAGGAGGGCGGCCAACAGCAGCTTTCCCTGCACGACACGTTGGACACACGGAGCTTCACGGGCAACCGCACTCAGCGGCTGAGTAGTCTGTTAGTATCACACACGGGACACGGGCAACTAAGGGAGGAGTCGGTGCTCTCTGCCCTAAGAGAGAGCCCCACGGTGCTTGCGGCCACGTCCAGCTGAGCCAGCTCCTCAGTCCACACCCTGGCCCAGCCGGAGAGACACTCACTGCTGTAATGTCTAGGGGGGGGGAGAGGTCACACCTACTGCAGCAGGGACTCAATGCCGGCGCTGGGCTTTGCCGAAGGTTTTCTGTTTGGAGAGCAGAAAGGAAAGGGGGAAAGAGAAGAGAACAACAGCACAGACGCATCACTACGCTGCCGGGCAAAGACAGGGGCCAGCCACACGTCACAGCACAGCTACCCGCGGTCCGCGAGCACCTGGCAGCACCGACCGACCACGACACCGAGGAGAAGCCCCCCGCTGAAATCTCCCCCCTCCACCCCGGCCTCTCAGCCCTCTCCAGTCCGAGCAGCCCACGCTCTGCCCCCAGGGGAGGGCTAGGTGTCCAGCTCCAGGCAGACAAAGCGAGGAGCTGCAGGAGGGGAACGGGCACCAGAGAAACCCCCAGACGAGACTCCCCGGGCAGGAGCTTGGTGTGGTGGTGAAGAGATGGCAGCTCGGCCGTGTCAGACTCGGCACCAGCACCCTCCAGACTGGGCACGGCCGCAGCGGGCGGGCGGGCAGTCTGTCTGTCTGCTCGGGAGGCCAGTGCTGGGGAGACTCGCGGCGAGCTCGCTCACACAACCCGACACCTTCCCCATCACACAGAGACACCCCCTAAGGTCTTCACCTTCTACCCGTCTTGGGTCTGGACCTTCCTTTCGAAGTCCTCGGCCTCTCCAGCTTCAGGAGAGACTGCCGCAGGCTCTCCTCGGTGTAGGCCAGGTACACGTGGGACAGGTCCACCTCGAAGGGCTGCAAACCAAACCAAGAAGGCCACAAAACACAGATGTGGAGAGCGTTTCACACGCTGAAGCCCCCCTTCCAGGGCTTCTGCAGCACCACAAAGGCTCCTGCAGCACCACAAAGGCTCCTGTCTGCAAGGGAGGAGGAAGCCGGAGCAGGAGGTTTCCCTGCAAGCAGGGAGACCCCGGAGCGAGGGGCTCAGGACAGAGGCACTCACATCTTTCTCTTTCTTATCCAGGATGGGCGTCTGCTTCCTCATGTTGTTCCCCGTGTAGGCCACGCATTTCTTAAAGACAGAGAGGTCTGTCAGTAAATCCCCCCTCAGCCCGGTCAGCAAAGCCCCCCTCAGCCCCAAAAGGTCAGCACAGGTAGAACTGAGCACAGCTCGGTCTCCCCCGAAGCTGCTGCTGACCCCAGCCCGTCCTCACCAGCTGCCACTCGCCGATGTCCTCGTTCCAGTGAACGTAGTTTTCAATCATCTCCTAGGGATCACAACGGGAACTGTTAGAGCCCTGCACCACAGGATCGCAGGTGGATGGATCACACACCCAGCCCAGCACCTCACAGCACCCCAGTGGCCACCCCAGGGCACTCAGGGCCACAGCCAGGCTGTCCTTCAACACCTCCAGACTCGGGGACTCCCCCCCTGCCCTGGGCAGTCCAGTCCAGGCTCTGAGCACCCTTTCCCTGAGGAAGGGCTTCCTAACAGCCAACCTCACCCTCCCCTGGCAGCTTCAGGCCCTGCCCTCTCCTCCTCATGGTGCTGGGTGCCTGGGAGAAGAGCCTGACCCCCAGCTGACTGCACCCTCCCTTCAGGGTGCTGGAGAGAGGGAGAAGGTTNTTCCAGAGCAGTAATCCCTGAAGCCCTGGGCCAGCTGCTGACAACAGCCCTGCGCAGTCCCAGTGGGTTTCAGCAGGACACTCATGTCAAATCCCACTGAGGGGCTGAAGAGGAGTGTGAGGAACGGTTACACCTAACTCTCTGGATATGGGGGGGTCACACAGAAACAGAGAGGCCCCTTCAGACGCAGTGGGAAGAGGAGGGTTTGAGGAGACCCAGGGCACAGGGTGAATCCTCACCAGTGAGACACACGCTGAGCGTGACTCTGCCTGGAGGAACTGCACTGCACGAGAGCTGAGACCAGGACTGAACCCCTACAGACAAAGTCAGGGGGAAGCCCTAAGCAGCAGCAGCAGCTCCTCGCTGGTGGGGACCCAGCTCCTTCCATTTGGTAGCCACGACTAAAAGCAGAGGGGTCGCGTGCAGAGCACAACCCCACGGTGCCCGCGTGGGGCTCCGGGTCTGCACCTGGTAGTCCTGAGGAATGAAGTTGTCGATGATAAGCATCTGCAGGCGAAGCTCCCTGCTCAGCTGCCGGATGTTCTCCAGCAGCCCTTCGATCTCTCTCTGGTGCTCTTGCTGCAGATCAGCCATCTGAGGACAAAGCAGGAGCTCGAGAGGCGGCAGAGAGCTACAGACCCAGCACCCAGCCTCAAGGAGAACAGCCTTGTGCCTCCAGGAGGGTCTGGGGAAATGAAAGCTAAGTGGTTATGATCACTAGACGATTTCTCTCTGAGCAAGAAACCCTCCGAGGCGGCTGAAAGCAGCACCACGCTCTCAGAGGCATCAGAACACGACTGGCCGCCTGCCAATCCAAGCTCGGTGCCGGCTGAGAGCAGACGAGGCGCGTGCAGACAGCTCGGATCCCTGGCGAGGCTTCGGGGAGGTCTCTGATCCCCAAGATAAACTGCATTTTTCATGAGGCAGCAGCTCCAGCCAGCAGCCGGAGGACTCACACTGCTCTGGGGAACAAGGGCAGCAGGCAGAAGGGACAGAGCTAGAGGCACAGGAGCACTGGGGCTGCTCCACAGCAGGGGACTGGGCTGCCAGCACTCTGCTCGAGCTTTGGTCCGTAATTAAACTGCTTCTGCTTCAATCCCTTGGGGTCCTCACACACACAGACACCCCCTCCCAGCCTGGAACAGCTCCCCAGCACAGCCCTGCGCAGCTCTGCCAGCAACCCCAACCCAGGAGTGCAGACACTGACCTCTGACTTCGCAGCCATGAGCATGGTCCACACCTTCTTCAGCTTTTTGGTCTTGCCCTGCGCCTCCTCCTGCAGGCTGGTGTACTTCTCCTCGATGTCCAGGCGCTCTTGCTGCGGGCGACAGCGAGCAGAGACACCCCCACACATCAGCACACACCAAAGCAACTCCGCTACGGCGTCACCAAGAGCAGCTGCTCCAACAAAGCCACCTCGGAGGCTCTGGCTCAGGCAGGGGCTGCACTGCCCGTGTGTGGCCTCCTCTGCTTTCAGGCAGAGCCACGTCTCCCCCACGCGAGCGATGCTGCAGCCCTCAGCACGGCCAGTCCTGCCGTTGCTCCAGCGTGTGACCCACCTCCTTCTCCTCGAGCTCCTTGCGAAGCTGTTCCGCTCTCTTCCTTCGCTCTTCCAGTTCCATATTTGATTCTTCTAGAAGCTTCTCTTGCTCCTCTGCTTTTGCCAGCAGGTCCACTCCTCCGACGATCACCTTCTTCTCCAGTGCAGACAGTTTCTCCAGCAGGGACTGGTGCTCTTGCCTAGAGAGACAGGTGAGTGTGCAGCTCCCCATCGCAGTGCTCGCAGGGCAGCAGGTCCAGCTCAGTTTTACAGCCCAGACAGCACTGACAGAGCTGGAAAAGCCTGTCCTGCTGCCCAGGGTTTAGGCTGGGATGAGGCAGCACAGGCAAATGTGGGGAGTTCCCCGAGCTCCAGCTCCCATCTCTTTCCCACAAAGCCAATCCAGGTCAGCAGAGGAGTCTTTCCTGCTGCAAGTGCCCACTCTGTGAGGGGCTGCAAGGCACCAGCGGTATTCATCACCCTACCCAAGGGCTCTGCTGGCACAGCGATGCCAGGGGCAGCTGCAGAACTGGGACTGAGCAGAGCTGAAGGCAGGGCTGCTGCAGTAGAAGCAGGAACTCTGGCTGCTGCTGGAGCAGCCTCTGGCAGCAGGACTGTCCTGTCTGCATGGGCCACTGCCATCTCAGCAGCTCTTCAGCTCCAGCGTGGAGAAGCCCTACCCCAAACGATGCCTTTGGGACACAGCCACTGCCCAGCAGTACTGCTGCTCCTCACAGGTCTCCAGGGTCTGGAGGACTCACTGGTATGTGCAGACCATCTTGCACCACTCAGTCGACTCCAGAGATGCAAGATGGGGTACAAGGACAGCTCATCTTCTCCATCTGCTCCAAACTCTGAGAGCAGAGTAAGCTCCTCTTTCACTCTGATACCAGCAAGAGCAGTTTAGACCTCACCAGGGATCTCCAGATACCCACGGCTGAGCCCTGGAGCAAGAGAGAACCCACACAACCTGCTCCCAGAAGAGTACTCACTGAGCTTTAAGCAGGTCCTTCTCTCTCTTCTCCAGCTCCGCTCGGGCTTTATTCCTCTCTTCCTCCTCCATATCCAGCTTCGTTTCAAGAGCTTTCCTCTCCTCTTCGATCTTCGCCTGCATCTCTACCATCTTATCCGGGGAGACTTTCTTTTTGCCTTTGGAAGGAAGAGGGGAAAACAAAGGAATTGACAGGAAAACAAGACAGAGCAGGCTTTCCACGCGGGGATCCGCTCCCCAGCTGCAGGTCAGCTGCCCCTGCCACGTTCTCTGTCCTCCTTTCGGCTTTACCTACAGCACACGGGCACCTCAGGGAGGCACAGCTGGGAAAAGAGCCTGGAGCGGAGCAGGACAGCCCTACGGAAAGCAGGCAGTGCAAGCAGCTCCTTGCTGGGGGCTGGTCTCTGCAACAGAGCTCACCCGCTCGAGGTTTGCTGGGATGTCTAACAGTCTCCTACAACACCGCTCCAACTGGAGCAAAGCAGCAACACCTCAGCAGGGAGCAACTCACTGATCCCACTGGGCTGCTGAGCTGGTCCCAACCCCCCCTCCATGACTGTGAAATGAAAGAGTGAGGCTGCTGCTCTTGGAAGTCACTTGGCAGGTGTGAGTCACCGGCCACTGCGATCCCAGTCTCCAGACATCAACAACCCCCAAGGAGTGCAGGTGTCTCAACTACCGAGGGACAGCTTCTCGGGGACAGGACAGTCAGGCGGTGGCCACAGGAGGTGCTCAGCAAAAGGCTCCCCATCTCTTCCAGCCCTCGTGGCTTGCAGCTCCATCTACAGAACCGCTCGACCTCCCGCGGACAGAGACCACCGCGTGGCAAGCTCACACGGACGTCCCTGGGCACGTGCTGGCTCCCACACAGGAGAGCTGAAGAGCTCTGCAGCAGGGCCAGCACTGACCTCTGGGTTTGTGGTGGAAAAGCCTCGCTAATTAATCGTTAATTAAGCAGCTTTCAGACTGCTGAACTGAGCTCACGGTGTAAGAGCAGAGCAGCCACGGAGGGGCTTCCTGCCCCTAGCGCACGGCTCCGCGTGCTCTGGCTTTAGGAGGAAGAGGGGAGCTAAGCCCAGCTGCAAGACCCTGCCACACAAGCTCTGCAGTCGGATCAGAAAGGAGTTGGAAATCAGTTTCACCAACCTGCTTGATCTGGCGTTAAGAGGGAGGAGAAAGCAAGTCGCAGAGAGGCAGCAGACGCATGGAAAGAGGAGGAAAGAGAACACGTTATTGCCGTGATCATTGGGGCAGAGATCATCAGAGCAAACATTTGGGGCTCTTTATGCTCTACAAAGAGCAGAGAACAGGGAGTGACCCCACTAAAACACCCCAGCAGAGCAACCGTCAGTGCTTTGTGATTGAAAGCTACAGCAGAGACAGCTCTGCCCCTCAGAGTGCTTCCAACAGCTCGCTCTTGCATTCCTCTGCCCGTCCAGTGCAACTGGGAACCTAACCGAGCCTGCCGCAAAGACCATGCCCTAAGGAACAGCTCGGGGGGGTAGAGCTGCGCAGCAGGAGGCCGAGGGCTCCCCCCTGCCCTGAGCAGAGCTCGGTGTACCCCCCGTGCACTCACACGCAACACCCGCTCCAAGTTCTAGCTGGGTTTCCGAGCCCACTCCCTGCAGGACAGGGGGCAGCTGCACAGAGGGTCTCAGCACAGGCTTCCCCTCTTCAGTTCCACAGGGTGGGTTAATCGGCAGTAAGTGATGCTTCCATACAGGTCCAGAGCCAGGTTTGGTGAGGCAAGCAAGAGCAGCAAAGGCAGCAGGGCAGGACAGGGGCCATGAAAAGCACCGCATGCACACGAGGCACAGCTGAGGACAGTTAATACCCCAAACCACACGCAGCCACCCTTATCCTGATCGCATCCTTCCACACGGGAGCTGCCTCCGAGCTCCCAGGACATGGGCACACCCGTGGGTTGTTATTAACTGTCCTCATCCAACACCCCACTGGGGGGTCAAGCAAGCTTTGAAAGAGCAAGTTTGGAGTGAGCAGACTCTTCAGCTTGTGGTGGATCCCCCCCGAAAGGGCTACCTGAGGTTGTGACCCTCCTCTACCTACCACTCCCACACCATTCTCTGAGCTCCCTGCTAAGGTGACTACTGCAACGAGCTGGGGGAGCTGTGCAGCAGTGCCTTCCAGGCTGCCTGCACTCAGGCAGGAGAGGGGATGCATCTAGACCCCACAAGCTGAGTGCTGAGATGGTTTATTCCAGTCTGCACTGCAGTTCTCAGCAGGACAGAGCCCTCTCTCTGACCAGGAGCAGCCCAGACATCCCTCACTGCTGCACCAGAGTTCAGAAGAACAAAGCATCTGGATCCAAGTCCCACAGCGCCCAACAACTTAACCTCACGGGGCCACTGACAACCCAAGCACCCTGCTCCCCCTGCAAGTGTAAACCTCACGTTTCTTCATCACTTGAGTGCTCCCCTGCCTCAAGAAGTCATTCTGAGGAGGCAGGATCCAACAGAGCCCAGCCCAGCTCACCCATCCAGCTGTGGCCTCAGCACAGCGACTCCCGACCGCCTCCTGCTCTTGAGAGCCGGAGTGTTTAACCCACAGCTCCTCAGCTCTTTAAAGCTCGCTCAAGCAGCGCACTGAACGGCTCCGTGCTCTCGGGGGGGTGCACCGAGCAGCCGGTGAGGCAGGGTTGCAGCAGAGGCAGGGCAGGCATGCTTCAGCCCAGCGGACAGCCCGGGTTCACGTCTGCGACAGACACGGCGGGGAGGAGCGCGGCATCGCCAGGTGGAGTGTGCACAGCATGGAAAGGCCGAAGCTGAAAGGACTTAAGAGCTCCCACTCACTAGTGAAGGACTTATCCAGAGGTTTCTCTATGACAGAGCATGTGGAGTCTGAGCTACTGCTGCTGCTACTGCCTGGAAAACAGAAACGCGTCCCGCACAACAACCCGGAGAGGAAGAGACATGCGGATGGATGGGGAGAGTTAGTTCCAAAGGAAAGAGACCCACAAGGGCCAGCGACCTCCTGGAGAGAGGCACGAGTTCCCTTCAGGAAGCGTTTGCTAGGATCCCCCCACCCCGACTCAGCCTGCAAAGCCACCATCTCCCAGCGCAGACCCGCATGCTCAGGAAGAGAGCCCAGTTAGAACCCATCTGGACCAGCCCAGAGCTTGGAATAACATGCCAAGGCAGCTTCTGACTCAAGCAACAACAGCACAGGAACCCAGATCCCAGTGGAGAAGGCTGTGGGAATCTGCAGTAGCAGAGGATTCAGCGACCACGAGTCCTTCCCAGTCGTGTGTGCACGCAGCAACGAGCACAGCTCCCTCTGGAAGGCAGAGCCAGCTCACACAGGTGCTGTTACTGCACAGACTCTGCTGAGCAGCACCCTGACTGGGGAACCTCACGAGAGCAGCTGGTTTGGCAGTGGAGTCGGTCGGTTATCTGCCCTCTGCTCCCTCCAAGCAGGGTTTTGAAGGTGGTCTCCACCTCCTCATGGCACTCCATGCAGACAGCAGTCAATCATTTTGCTTCTAGAAATCACCAGGAGGTGTAAAATGAAGTCAGAGCTGCTGTAACTGCCACCAGAGGCATGAGAAAGGTCCTTTATCACTCCTTTGAGACAGAAACCCACGCCCATCTAGAGCAGGAATGCTTTCACAGGAGTGTTTTACACAGAGGAGGGTGTCTCAGGAAGGGAATCAGTTTGAATCTCAGGTGGTGGAGAAGCTGGATGTTGAGCTGCAGCGCAGGGTTGGACTTCTATACTACCCATGAGGAAACATCAGATGGGGCTCTAGGGCCATAACAAGCTCCTTGGAAGCCACAGCACCCCACAGAACAGTGACCTGCAGGTCTAGGTTCAGCAGCACCCCCGGGGTTTAGGCATTAGGCAGCAACTACACTGATGTAGTTCTCCTGCATCACAGGGGGGGTTCCAGAGTGCTCCCAGACAAGAGGTGTGCAGCTCCCGTGGGGCTTTTCAGCTTGCATAGACACCCAAAGGTCAAGCTTTACCTCTATCGACATCAAACAGGGCATCTAGAGGAGTCAGGGACTCACCATCCGTACGAGAGATGAATCCTTTGCCTAAACCACAGCCAGAATTCCCCACCCCACCCCAAACCATTCCCACGGTCACTGCAAACCACATCTGCCTCCCACTGAGCTTTGGTGCCTTCTCCCTCCCACCGCTGCGTGCAGGGGGTGTGTGGTGGTGGTGGGG
>VZRI01001079.1:21616-35577 GCA_013397515.1 Upupa epops
TGTTCCTTGGGGGTCTCACATGGCTCCAGGGGGTCTCACATCCCTCCAGGGGGGTCTCACATGCCTCCAGGGGGTATCATAAGGCTCCAGGGGGTATCATAAGGCTCCAGGGGGTCTCACAAGGCTCCTTGGGGGTCTCACATGCCTCCAGGGGGGTCTCACAGGGCTCCAGGGGGGTCTCACCGGGCTCCAGAGTGGTCTCACAGAGCTCCATGGGGGTCTCACAAGGCTCCTTGGGGGGTCTCACATGCCTCCAGGGGGGTCTCACCGGGCTCCAGAGTGGTCTCACAGAGCTCCATGGGGGTCTCACAAGGCACCAGTGGGTCTGTCAGGGCTGCAGGGGATCTCAGGGCTGCAGAGATCTCACAAAGCTCCAGTGAGAAGCACTCTCCTTTTCCACATCCCCAGCCCACGTCTCACCCCCACCTCAGGTATTTCTGCACCCCCAAAGCCCCCTGAAGGCAGCTGCTGCTCCCCACACCGCCTTTGGGAGAGCTTTTCATCATGAGCTCCTCTTCCCATCTCCTCCTAACCTTCCCTGTGCACCGATCCCTTCCAGCTCAGCTGAAACCCTCCCAGCAGCCAGGTTGGGATCCAGCTCTGACATCCAGCAGCAGCCAAACCCCAAGGGTTGTGGGGCTCCTGCTTTCAGCAAAGCCCCGGGCCAGCCTTTGCAGAGGGTTTCCAGAGCATTCAGGACACCTTGTGGGGTGTTAATGGAGAGAACCCTGAGGAGGAAGCCCACATCCACCCCTCCTCACAAAGGACAGTGGGAACTGCACAGCCAGGGTGACCTTCCTGCTGTCGGGCACCATCAACATCAGCGCTGAGGTGCTCCCGTTGAGGATGAGCTGTTCCCACTGCTGGCTCCTACCTGATCCTGTTCAGAGAGGGTAAAGAAGTGCTGAGCCTGGGGAGGGGTCTTTCCAGAGCGGTGCTGCTCTACCCCATGAGCAGCACCAGAGAAAGATCCAAGTGCCTGAAGAAAACTCAAGCAGCAGTTCATAACCCCCCTAAGAGCAGGGGTGTCGGAGCCTGTGGGCAGAAGCTATCGGTCCCTACCCACCCGAAACTGGGAGCGCTGTGGCAACCCTGCACCAGGAGAGCTGCGTCTGAAGGGAGGACTAACAGACCCAGGTCCCTATGCAGCCCAGGAGGAGGAAAACAAGGTCCCCTGTGCTGGTTTCAGCCGTCTGACATTTGCTTTCCCCGTGAGCTTCCCCCGGGGTGTCGGGATGGCTCTGTGTGCAAACAAACGGGCGGTACGGCTGTGCCTGACGGAGGTCTCGGCGACGGGGAGGCATCACGAGAGGAGACTGCAGTACAGGGAGCTGAGATGTGGCTTGATAATTCTTCTCTTGGTTCTGACAGCGGTTTCTGTCTGGGAACTGGCTCAAAGAGCTGATTGAAGCACCCTGGACCTGCAGACAGCTCGGGAGTTGCTTTCACCCTGGAGAGCACCTTGGCCACAGAGCTGAGCGGATGGAAAGCACTGGGTTTCCAGAATCTCACCCTGAAGATGTCCTGGAGAAACCTGCTGGGGGTGATGCTTGACGCCTGGATTGGAGTCCTCCCTCTCACGCAGAGGCACCTTCAAACAGGATATAAAAACCCCTGGGTAGGCTGTGCACTGGGGGAGCTATAACCCAGCTCTGTGGTCCCAGTGGATCCCAGTCAAGGGCTGTTGGAAACAAAACCTCACAGAGTAAGTGCAAAGCTGCTCCCAGACCCAGTTTCTCTCCAGAGTGGTTGTGTGGCTGCATCGGAGGCTTCAGCTTCTCAGGAGGGGAAGGAGTAAGCACCTTCTTGTAGTAGCTCAGTTTGATGCTTCCCCATTCAGTACTCCAGTACAACCCAGTACCGCTCCCTTGTAAACCCAGCTGGAGCCTGGCTGGGTGGGCATCACAGAGGAGGGCTGTAAACTCTGCAGTCCTTCCCTCTGCAGAGACAGCAGCCACGCTCTTGCTCCAGCTCAAGCCTCCAGACACGGGCAACGTTCGTTGGAGCACCGAGTGCCTGGAGCCCCCTGTGCAGGTTAACAAAACCATCAGGAGCTACCTGGGATTTTCCTCTCACTCTCTCTTCCCCCAGGGCACCAGCATCTCTCCGCTCATCCAAGAGAGCTGCTCACAGAAACCAGCTCCTCTTGTTTTCCCCTGAAACATTTGCTTTGGCTACCAGCATCCGGCTATTGGCAGCAGTCAGGGTGGCAGCTCTCCATCAGCGCTGGGCTGGCTGGGGGCTGCGGGGAGGACGTAATCAGTTTATCCCCCAAGCAGGCTCTGTGTTTGGCAGCAGATTCAGGGAGCAGGCAGGGTTGTGCTGGGGAGGGCTGTTAAGCACAGACACGGAGCTCCGCGTCCAGTTGTCCAGGCAGGCTGCGGCGTCTGATGAGCTTCCACACGCCTGCGGTGCTTGCTGGAAGCGTCGGCGTTAATTATAGTCCCAGCGCTGTGAGAAGCACAAAGGGCTCAGCAGCCTGCGCTTGCTGAACAGAAAACACTTGCATTAGCGCCTTGAATAGCTGCAGTCTGAAACCACTTGAACCCAGACCACGGGGGCAGCTCCTCCTGACAAGGGGAGCGACAGCAAAGCCGTGAGTTGCAGCTCCCAGTTCCATTGAGATCCCTACTGGTGCTGGTAAAAGCACTCTGGACTCAGCTCCGAGCTGCAAACTGGGGCCTCACTGTCTCAAAACTGTGGGATAAGGGGAAAGGTTCTGGGATAAGGGAATCAAAACCCTGAGATAAGGGAATCAAAACCCTGGGATAAGGGAATCAGAACTGCATTGAGAAGAGGAGGGGGGTTGTTTCCCCTCGGATTTCCTTTCCCCACCCTCAGTCCTTCTGCAGCTGAACTGACTGAGGAGCAGCCGGGACTGAGAGCTTGGTGCTTGTTTCTGCCGTCGAGTGAAGATTCTTCCCCCAGAGACTGACATCTCCTTTACTCACTGTTGGCTGCTTCTCCCTTCAGGCCCAATTAACATACCTGCAGTGCAGAGCAATCTCCTGCCTGGTCCCTGCAGCAAAAGCCGGTGAAGAAGCAGAGGTCTGTGAGTCTGGCTTTAATCACAGCAGAGCCACCTCTCGTGTCCGGCTGTGGTTCCAGATCCTCAACAGCTTGGCCCTAGTGAAGAAGCTTTAACTTCTTTACCCTGGCTGCTCCTTAGGGGGTGACAGCAGCACTTTCAGTCCCGTTTCATCACCGAGTGGCACCATCCTGACCTCGGTCATGGAGCCATAGACTGGTTTAGGCTGGAAAGGACCTTGAAGATGAGGTCCAAGCCTGCTGCTCTGGGCAGGGACATCCCTTTCCCACCAGAGCAGGTTGCTCGATGACCTGTATGGATGAAGGACTGGTGTTTGCTTATGGAACAGGCTGCCCTTCCATCCTTCTGCCCCGGAACCTCTCTCCCCTCTTCAGAATCCACAGCTCACAGGGAGGCTGAGTCGAGGGGATACCTGCATAGCTTGATGGAATCCTGCGTGAGAGGTGAGGCAGCAGAGACAGAGCAGAGGTTCCTCCAAGGAATCTTAACATGGATGAGTCGGCTTGGAGTTAGAACTGCTCTCTGGTGCTGGTGAGGAAATGACTCAGCTTTGCACCTCCAGGTGAGAGTGTCACATCAGCCACTGCCCCCGTCGGGTGAGATCACACACAATGATCCCTCATGGCTCTTGTGCCCCGATAGGCTTCTTCAGACCTCTGCAGCCATGAGCCAGGAGCATTCAGGTTCCATTTCTCTTCCTTCCTTCACTCTGGCTTGAAAAACAAAGAAGAAACCTCAGAGCTGGAGTCTGACTCCAGGAAAGGGGGGCTGCATCACACTGAGGTTCCTCCCTTGTTCCCCTCAGCTGAAAAGGAGAAGCTGAGTCAATGACCGCAGGAAACAAAGCGACCACAGAGGGCTCCGGAACACAGACCCACAAGAAACCTCATTTGAGGGGTAACACTAATGAGATGGAGAGCAGAGACCAAGCATCACCACTGGAGGCTCTCGGTGACCCAGGGGCTGAGCAGCACCACAGCCTTGGGGTGGCAGGTACCCAGGAAGGAGGTTTCCAGCATTCTGTGCAGAAAGCTGCCGACTGCCCTCACACACGCAGGGCAGTGGAGGATGCTGGCCTCTCGACTGCTTGGAATTCCAAAGGACTGCTGGACGTTGAATTCGTTTGTCCAGGCCATCCCATCGGTGAAGATGCTCACGGCGCAGAGCAGCTGCAAACGCTCTCCCGCTGAGGTCTTGAGAATGGCAAGAATTAGACTGGAAAAGCTGCGTGGGGACCTCTGCACAGCGACACCAGTGGGTTTCTTATGCTTCGTAAGCGCTAAGATCCGCAGGGTATTTTTGTCTCTCTCAATACACAGCTCCTCAGCAAAGAAAAGACTCGGAAACAGCCTCCCCCCATCCTCCCCGCGGTGCTCTGCAAACCACTCGTCCTCCGCCAGCTGCAGCTCAGTGGTTTTTACTGGGGTTGAGTTTTCACTTCTCTTTAACATTTGCTCCTCTTTTAAAACCTTCTGCTTTGCTGCAGAACACCCACCCATCCACTCCCACTCCCAGCCCCGGCTCCCATCGTTAGAGACCGACTAAACCCAGGCGTTGAAAAGACTCCCAGAGCGCACGACTCGTCACTGCTTTCATTTCCCTTTATTCCTGAAATCCACTGCAAAAATAGTTCTGGCTGCTTGCGTTCTCTTCGCACTGTACAGAGAGCTCCGGGTCCTGCTCCCCCTCACACACACACACGCACGCACACGCACACGCACACGGGTTTGACTTCATCTCAGTTGCGGTTCTTAACCCTCTTTCCTTCTCATCCCACTGATTATTCATTCACCCTCGCTTGAGGCAGCGGGGCTGCCCCGGGCGGGCACTCAGTTCACACCGCGGGGCTAAAGGTTTGATACAAGTGCTTCAACTTTGTCTCCAAGGAACAAGCGTCTTCAAAGAACAAACTCTTTCCCCAAGGAACAGACTTGGCCTTCAAAGAACAAACCCGGTCTCCAGGGGACAGACTTTGTCTTCAAGAAACAGATTTTTTCTTCAAGAAACAAACTTTTCCTTCAAGGAACAAACTTCTCCATGGAACAACCTCTGTCTTCAAGGAACAACCTTTGACTTCAAGGAACAACCTTTGACTTCAAGGAACAACCTTTGTCTTCAAAGAACAGCCTTTGTCTTCAAAGAACAACCTTTGACTTCAAGGAACAACCTTTGTCTTCAAAGAACAAACTTCTCCATGGAACAACCTTCAAGGAACAACCTTTGTCTTCAAGGATTGAAGTTGTTCTTTAAGGAGGAAACTTTTTGTCTTCAAAGACCAACCTGTGTTTTCAAGGAACAACCTTCTTCTCCATGGAACAGCCTTTGTCTTCAAGGAACAATCTGTTTGTCTTCAAGGAACAAACTTTTTCTTCAGAGAACCAAATTTTCCTTCAAAGAACAAAGTTTTCCTTCAAGGAACAAGCTTTGTCTTCAAAGAACAACCTTTGTCTTCAAGGAACAACCCTTTTGTCTTCAAGAAATAAACTTGGTCTTCAAAGAACAAACTACTTCTTCAAAGAACAAACTTCTTCTCCAAGAAACAAACTTTCCCTCCAAGGAACAAACTTTATCTTCAAGGAGTGAAGTTTCCCTTCAAGGAACAACCCTTGTCTTCAAGGAACAACCTTTGTCTTCAAGGAACAACCTTTGTCTTCAAGGAACAACCTGTTTGTCTTCAAAGAACAAACATTTCCTTCAAGGAATAAGCTTATCCTTCAAGGAACAACCTTCTTTTCCATGGAACAACCTTTGTCTTCAAGGAACAACCTGTTTGTCTTCAAAGAACAAACGTTTCCTTCAAGGAATAAGCTTATCCTTCAAGGGACAACCTTCTTCTCCATGGAACAACCCTTGTCTTCAAGGAACAACCTGTTTGTCTTCAAGGAACAAACATTTCCTTCATGGAACAAATGTTTCCTTCAAGGAATAAACGTTTCCTTCAAGGAATAAACGTACCCTTCAGGGAACAACCTTCTTCTCCATGGAACAACCCTTATCTTCAAGGAACAGCCTTCTTCTCCATGGAACAACTTTTGTCTTCAAGGAACAAACGTTCCCTTCAAGGAACAAACTTCTTCTCCATGGGACAATCTTTGCCTTCAAGGAACAGCCTTTGTCTTCAAGGAACAACCTGTCTATCTTCAAGGAACAACCTTTTCCTTCAAGAAACAAACTTCTCCTTCAAGGAGCAGCCCTTTGCTCCCAGGAACAACCCTCTTGTCTTGGAGACCCACTCGGTGCTAGTAAGGCAAAACTGCTGCGATGCAAACCCGCCCTGGAGGCCGTTTCTGGAGGCTATGTGCAAATATCAAGCCCGTCTGAGGCTGCTGACTGTGAATCCTGCCGTTCCTGCTCCTTTCCATCCCCAGCAAGAGCAGTCACTCCTACTGGGTTTTACTCTCCTCGCGTCTGCCCAACTGACTCTCCCGTCTGGATAAACGCAGAAGCTTCGGGAATCATTAGGAAACACAGACCCTGGTACATTCATTAGAAGCTCAGAAACCCCCCCAGGTCAACGGTTGGCAAATACGAACACAAAACACCCAGAAAAAGGGGGAAAGAGGGGAGGGAAACCTTTAGGCTCCCTGAGATGAGATGAAATGAGTCTGTACTTGTGGCGAAGGACATAGGAAAGCATACAACGTCCACTGACCGCTGCTCTTTCTCTCTATATAACTATATATATAAGTTATCTTCTCCCCTGCTCCGTGCCACGGCGCTGGCCGGCTGGCCCTGGCTAGTCCCCGGGCTACCTCAGAGGAAGCCTTCCCTCCACGTCGCCGTCTTCACCAGGCAGCTGCAGCACTGGATGGCTTGCCACCAGCTCGTGCAGTTGAGGGGCTCCACGCTGGTTTTGGTGATCATCACCTTGGAGCTGGACAGGCTGACTGCTGCTTGGCTTCCTATTACTGATCTGCTAAAGAAAGCACAGGGTAGGAATCAAAAGGGCCTTTGGCTGCCGAGCGTGAGGCCGGGGCAGCGCTGAACGAATGCAGAGCACGTGTATTCACCCGCAGCCCGTGCTGCTGGCCACGCTCTGCCTCTGCTGCCCACCCTGCTGGGGCCAAGACTCGTGGACTCGTAGAATCTCCCAGGCTGGAAGGGACCTCCAGAGGTCATCTAGTCCAACCCCTCTGCAGTGAACAGAGACCTCCTCAACTAGATCAGGCTGCCTTGTCCAGCCTCCCCTTGATCATCTCTGGAGATGGGGCTTCAGGACAAAGAGGGAGTAAACCTGCTCCTGGGGGCTGGCACTGGGGAAGGGAGGTTCCCAAACGGCTTGGCCATGGGTACCCAGCACATCCTGAGTGAGGAGAGATTATCTCATTCCCAAACACTTGGCCATGGATACCCACCACGTCCTGAGTGAGGAGAGGGTCTCCCACAGTGGAAGCCCATCTAGAAACCTGCCCTCTGCGCCCCGTCCTCCCACCAGGCACTGTGAAAGCTCCCAGTTGCTTCTACAGAGGGATCAGTTTGGCTTCTACTGATGGACCAAGCTCTGCTTGGCTTTGTAGAGCTTTTCTCCAGTCCCCCAAAACACATCCCCTCTAGGAGAGACACCCAGAAGGCTGAAGAGCCAGGCTGCCAGCTCAGCATGGACCCATCTACAGCCTCTCCTCCTGCTGCCCCTCTGCCTGCTGTGGCTTCCTACAACGAGTGAGTGCTTGCCCACCTCTCGTGTGGTAGCTCAGGAGCTCCTGAGCGTTTGGCACCAAGGTGAGTGTGGGTATTGCTGATCCACTTCTGCTGGGGCAGCCTGTCCAAGCCCACCCCCAAATTCCAGAGGGGCAGGAGCAGCAGCCAGAAGCAGCAGTCGTTCAGCAGGAGCTCACCGGGAACCCGCATGGGTCCTTGGGGGTTATCTGGGGTGGTTTTACCTCACTGGCACTAGTGCTCTCCCTTCCCTCGGAGCAGTACTTACAGTTCAACTCTAAGAATGCAGCCAGTGCACTCAGATCAGGTCCCAGCAGCTCCCTCTTGCTCTTCCTCTTCAGGATGTGCAACTGGGATCCCACTGGTGACCAAACCGTGGTCACGGCAATGGAATCTTCAGAGCCAAAGGGAAAATCAAAGAACCCTGCTTCCCAATCCACTATCCAGAGGGGAACTGAAGCTGACAACAGCTCCCAGCTGGACCAAAGCCTCTCCCAGGGTATCAGACCAGGTGGCCTCAGAAGAGAGACCACGGGCTGGTGTCATCGAAGAGCCAGTGAAGGCTGCTGTGTTGCTCAGCTGGTGGTCACCCACTGCTCCAGCTCTCCTGTTGGAGGCCATGGAGATGCTCAGAGCTGCCCACAGTGGGTTCCCAGCTCTGAACCCACAGCCCACGAGGTGCTGCAGTGCCTCAGCCCTGTCCAGTGGGCACAGGCAGGGGTGAGCTCTGTGGGATGAACACACTTGGCCTGGGGTTTAGTGCCTGCTGTCTGCAAGGGCCAGGAGCCTCCAGAACCTCCCCGTGTGCCCCGTGGGGTTATTTTCAGGTCCTGTAGCTGCCAGCAGCTGAGATTTTTATTTCCAAGCTCTACTTTACACCCAGGGCATCCAGAGGTTTTGGTGACTCCAGTACAACACAAGGAACAGGAGCTCAGTGCCTCTGCCCCATCCTCTCCATCTCCACCTCGCCTGGGGTGCCGATGGAGACCCAACTGGTTTGGGGGGCAGCCTGGCTGGGCTCCTGTCCCCCCGCCAGCTCCCAGGCAGGTCCCATCCCACTCCAGCACAAGGCAGGAGTAGGGGGGTACAAGATACCCTCAAATCCCCTGCCAAGGACTGGGTCTGTGCTGATCCTCCAGCCCCAGCCCCACAAGGGCAGGGAGTGAGCAGCAGCTCGGAGAAGAAGTGGGGAGGCTGCTGGACGTGGGGGTTCAACACAGACATAGGGGAAACGGGGCTACTGAAGAGGGGGTCGTGAGGGTGCTGCTGCTGCAGGGGCTGTGTCTGGCGGACAAACCATGGTCTGACCCCTGTTTGTTAAACAAGTCAGTTCAGGTTTTATTAAACCCAGCTTTAGTAGGAGCAGGTCAGTCCTGAGAGTCGTTGCCAAGGTGGTTTTTAAAAGGAAGATAAACTCAGTCCTCTCCCTGCTCCTGTGTGGGGTTAGACCGGGGCACAGACCCGTGTTTCTGGGGGGGAAGGAAGGGGAAGCCAGGCTGTTGCAAACCCAGACCTCACAGCCAGGAGCCTCGGGTCTCCAGCGTTAAAGCAGTTCCCCTGCAGGAGTTGAGCTTTAGAGCGGATCCACTCTCACCTGCCACATCCCAGCGGGATGTGCTGCAGTCCAGGCAGGGTTACCCATCCCCGGGGAGCTCTGGGGATGGGGCTAAGTCAGGAGCCACGCGCTGCAGCCCTTAGAAAGTGAGGAGTGGGGTTGGTTATAACCCCCGTAAAACCTAGAGACCGAAGCTTGGCGGCAGGGTTATGGCTACAGCACGCGAGGAACCCGCTGAAAGGTTAGGGACACGTTAGGAGCTCCTGCAGGGACCCCCCAGGAGCGGGGTGAGGGCAGGGCAAGTGGGGCCCCAGCAGAGCACGGCTCAAGCAGGAGGCTGAATCCCACCTCACGCTACCCCTGAAGCTGGGTGAGTGGTAACTGCTCCGCTCGGGCTCTCGCCCAGGATTAGGACTACCCGTGGGTTTAGTGCGAGCCCCGCGGCGGCCTGGATTAGCAGATTATCTGCTGGCAGTGTCTCAGGGGTCAGCTTTAGCGAGGAAGCTGATGGAGCAAACCTCTGCCAAGGGGAAAGCCACGGTGCACCTTAGTCCTTGCTCTCTAGAGTCTCTTCTGGGCAAGATACTGCCAGCTTAGAGGTGAAAGCACCCTTTAATTTCTTCTGCATGAGATGCTTTGGCCTGAATTAATCTTCTAATTAACATATCTTCCTGCCGTAATGGAGCACGCGCTGGGGAGACTAAAGAAGCTACAGAAAGAACAGAAACACAACCACAATTCAAGTCATTTCCAGCCATTCAAGCAAGGAAAGGTCCAAGCTCCAGCCTGACGTTTGCTGCCTGACCTGGCGGCGTGCGGGGCTGCTACGGGAGAAGCTCTGGGGGCTGCCCGGACCCTGCTTGGAGCTGGCAGTCAGAGGGTTGAGACAGAATTTGTGTGAGGGGAGGCAGCTGACGGGACCCTCTGAGGAGTCACGGGCTATGAGGATGGGGTGGGGAGAGGTGCAGAGCCATCTCCAGCCTGGCCAGGACCAGGGGGGATGCCCTGCACAAGGAGAAGAGGCTGGACTTGGGTTGTTTCCTGAGCAGAATGTCTCACAGAACCACAGAACCAGAAGGGTTGGAAGAGCCCTACAAGATCATCCAGCTGCTGATGAGTCCTGCAGCCCTGGCCAGCAGCCTTCAGCTCTGGAGGTGCAGAACACAGCCAGTCCTGACCTCCCTGCTGGGCGGCTGTTGTGGCACTGCTTGGCTTAACTGGCACTGAATGAGCTCAGCACCGCTCCTGAGGAAGCCTGGCAGGGTCACCCTGCCTCAGCAGGCAGCCCATCCTCAGCATGACCACCTGCCTACTCCACTTCAGTTGCCCAGGTCACTTTCAGGTACCTGAATGCACTTGGTCATCCCAAGGTGCTCTCACAAACCACTGGCATCCACTGCCCAGGTCCTCAGGCTCATCCTTCTACAGCTCAACAGGCTCCACATCAGCCCGACCCAGAGCAGGCTCAGCCCTGCACTTTGCTGGTGGTTGCAGCCACCGTGTCCGCTCGGGTGGCCGTGGGTGCCCACACAGCGTCCGTACAGCATGGTACCCCTGCCAGGGAAACCCTCCTGGCCCTGGAGGGGGCTCAGCCCAGTGCCAAACAGAACCCAGAGACCCTAAATTCACTGACTCTAAGGTCACCCAGAGCAAACCCTCAGCAGCAACACCGGGAAGAGAAGCCCAGACTAAGGCTGGGCTTTGCCTTGGCCTTGGGTCTAGGTCTCTGAATGGCTCCTCCTGAGAAAGCACAGCTTTGGCAGTACCAGTAGGCAAGCAGCCCCCTCCACACCTCTGCATCCTCCCCTTAAATCACCCCCCCATTGACCAGCAGACCCCAGCGGGGGGGATGGAGCAGCCAGCTCGGAGCCCGGTGAGCGATGCTGTCTGCATGGCTGAGTCTGGCTCTCTGCCCGGGGGGCAGAGGGGATGCTTTGCCACGATGAGACCCTGAGCATCTCGTACTTGTGAACCTTCCCCCTAAGAGCTCCCCCGGAAAGGAAGGGACTCCCAGCGCTGAATGAAAAGGACACCACGGAGAACTCAAAATACAAGGTGAGATTTAATGCCAGCCGAAACAAAAAGTACAACGTGAGCGGGAAGAAATGCAAAGGAAAAGAAAAACAACAACCAAAGCAACCCACACACAGCACAGCCACAGCCCCGCGGCACCAGCCGCACTGCCAGAGGCGCTGGAGGCAGCTGCTCCCCTCTGGGCAGGGTCCCTCCACCGTCTCCACCCCGGGAGCGAAGCCTCACAGAGCTGAGAGCAAGCAGCTGGGGAAGACACGATGCTCGGTGTCGGAAGGGTTGCAGACAGGGAGAGTTGGTCCCAGTGACAGCAACCGTGTCCAGAGAAACGGGGTTGGGGGGGGAAGCAGCTGGGGAAGGGTGAAGTGAGCAGCGCAGGGTGGTTCTGAAGGGTTTCTCCTTCACGTCCAGCCTACGAGGTGTCACTGCTCCCTGGGATTGGAGGGAGATGGGTGCCACCAGCTCCTGGTGACTGGTTGAACACAGAGATGCAGAACTACCCTACCCAGGAAACCCTGTCTCTGCCGAGGGGAAAAGTCAAGTAACAGAGGGAAAGCAGCTGACCGAGTCCCGATGGGGAGGAGATGGTGTTGGCTGGTCTAGAGAACAAGAGGCTATGAGGGGAAGCGCTGTCGGCCCCAGCGTGAAGCCAGTGTGACCTGCTCAGCGTGAAAGCATCACTGCCCTCATCCCGGGAGCCTCCACTGGGAACAGCTGGACTGTTCTCCCTAATCCCCATGGATCTGGGGGGTTTTACTCTTTCATTCTCCTTATTCTTATCTGCCAGTCAGTGTGGGACAGAAGAGCTGATCTCTGAGAGCCAGGGCAGCTGGGAACCACTGCTGCTGTGCTGGGGGCCTGGGAGAGGAGCTATCGGCTGGCACCGCGCTGGTGCTGACTGCTTTAGCTGCTCCAGCCCTGAGAAGCCACCGCAAGACCCAACCTGCTCTGCTTCCCCCACCTCATGCTCCAAATCAACCCCCTGCCCTGGGTCCGGCTAGGTGGCTGGACTGTGCTCAGGGGCAAAGGGGAACGGTCCCGACGCAGGGAGCACCAGGCCGAGTAGCTGGAGGGTTTCTCTGTCCCTCCTAACGTGCAAGGGCTACTCCTTCCAATCCATCCGACCCGGAGGTCCCACCTGGAGGTCCAGCCTCAAAACCTCAGCGCTTGGCTCCCCGCAGGCTCCTAGGGGGAACATGAGAGGGTCTGACCCTGTGAGACTCAGTACCTACTGCTCAGCCCTGGCTGAGGGGCTTCCTTACAAGCATCACGGAGCACCCTGGTGCCCTCAGTGCTAGAGGCCAGTGGCCACCTGAGGGGGCATCCAGACAGAGCCCCAGGAGCTGCTGTAACGGGATGGGCAAGTGCAAGGAGCTCGCTGCAGCTCAGCCACGAGGCCAGGAAGGGCTCTGCTGACCTCTTGCATCAGCAGAAGGATCCTGTCAGGTGGGGACTGAACCACAAACAGCCCCCTCCCCGCTGAGAGGCAGCTGGTGCTCTCCAAACCCCACAAACACCCCGTGCGAGGGGCAGCAGCAGGCAGTTGCTTCCCTCTCCCCTCTGATCTGATGGATGGGGGAGGTGGGGGCTGGATCCCATGACAGCAGGGTCATCGTCCTGCCCTAGGGCTGAAGGACTCGAGTGGAAAAGCAATTCCTATCGATCCTCAGCCGCCCCGGGAAGCCAGGCTGGGATTTCTAGGGGGGAGAGCAGCCCCTTGGGGAGAGGAGCGGAGCCTGTGGGCATAAATAGGGTGAGGAGCTCAAGGCCAGCGATGGATGCTCCTCCTTGAGGCAGGTGAGTGAGCTGAGGTTAAAAAGAGTCAGAGAGAAGAGCAAGCTGCTGATGAACTGGTTCCTCCGCAGATGACATCGCTACGCGACGGCGGAGGAGCGACACCAGCCCTACGGATCTGAGGGGCCACAAGCAGCTGGTAGGGAAGAGCATCCGAGAGAGAGGTTCTACTAGAGCAGCCAAGGCAATCCCAACCTTGGCCCTGGGTTGAGTTAACCCTTCTCTCTCTCCATTTCTCTCTCTTTACATACAATCCTGTACTATAAACGATGTCCAAAGCGGTTCCTGCGGGATCAGGCTCTAGAGCGATGGGATGGGGGTTACTCTGGCCAAAGGTTCCCCGAGGAGGTCAAAGCACTGGGAAGGGACGGGGAGGGGGGGCTTCTACTCTTTTGTGAAGCAACCAAAAGTGACTGAAGGGGGAGATTTAGTCAGGTAAATCCCCCTCACAGCTCTCCTCGGCCACAGGGGAGGGGTGGGAGCCTCGAGCAGCCACCGCAGCCAAGGAAAGGAGCAACGAGAACCCTAGAAAGCGATGGTTTAGCTGCTGCCGGAGTGGAGGCGGCTGCGGTCCCGTTGGACAAACCGCCCGCTGGGCTCAAGTTGACTTTAACTCAAAGGAGGTGATGAGGTGACTCCAGTAACCCCCTCCCCAGCCCCGAGACTCTCTGTGCAGACAGCAGCGGCCACCGAAGACGCTCGTGTTCTCTTTCGCTTTGGTCCACTCACACAGTGGAATGAGAAGGGTCACGGGGTGGGGAAGTCAAGCAACGTTTAACACATGAAAGCACCAAGTCCGCTCTTGGCCTGAAAGTCTGTGTGAGATTAACTGAAAGAAACATAAAAGAAACCAAAAGAAGCGTGAATTCACGGGGA
>VZRI01001079.1:35624-59465 GCA_013397515.1 Upupa epops
GGGGAGGGGGACGGGGGGGACGGGGGCCATGAAGCCAAAAGCAAACGGTGAGGAAATGCTCAACGCAAACAGCGACAAAGCGAGAGGAGGATGAAGGTCGCTTGGGATGAGAGCAAACCCCGAGGGCTCAGCCCCAGCACTGGTGGCACAACCCGCCGGGCAGCAGGGAGTGCGCTGGAGGGCCTCAGCTCTAACACTTCCATCTCCCCTCCACACCTGCAGCTCTTCCAGTCTTCACTCCTTAAAGCTCCTACGGGCACCGCCTTCCGACAGCAGATGATAAAGGGCTCAACCAGGGCTCCTAAGGATGGAGATGAATCCCCCCAAGGGGATGCTACGTCCCCGGTGCCTGCACGGACCCACCACGCTGCCCATAAACCCAGGAGGTGACTCCAACCCCTGGGGAGCTCTTGGGGGTCCCCTCAGCCTCCTCAGGGTCTCGTTTCCCTTGCGCCACCCCAGTGCTGGCAGAGCACCAACCCCCAGCTGGGCCCTGCATGGTACCAGCTCCTCAGTGACAGCAGCAGCTTCGCTGCTGGTCCCAGGGCACCTTCCCAGACCCCGTCTGGGTGGGGGAAGAGAGCTGCTGCAGATGCTGCTGCCAGGGAAAACACAGCCCCGCAACCCCCGAGCGCTCTGGGGGGTCAACATCAACCTGACCACCCAGGCTGTGGCAGTGGGATGGGTGAGGGCTGTGCTCTGGTCCTTCACAGACCCCCCGGCTCCTTCTGGTGCCCCCCAGATGACGAGAGAGTCTGGGCACTGCCAGGGCCAAGGGGAAGCAGCTTGCTTTTGTTATCCTGCTTGAGCAGACCCCCCCAAAGCACCTGAGCTCCAACCCAAAGCCACCTCCTCTCCCTGTTTATTCCTTCTGCTCCTGCTGAGGGAGCACCTCACCCCAGGAGGAAACTCGCCCACCCCAGCACTGCCAGGGTCCCCCCACACAGAGCACCTGCGTGATGCCCCTCGGCCCTTCACAAAGCAGAGCTGCTGCCTCAGCAGCACCCAGCAGGGGAAGGGGGTCTGGGCTCACGTCTGCAGCGGGGCTGCAACCAGCGAAGAGCAGGAACCCCGTTGCTACCACAGAGAGACCGAGCAGAGGGGAAGCTGCAGCGTTTCCACCCAGCCAGAGCACCCAGGCATCACCTGCAGAGCATCTCAGTGTCCAGCATCGAGTGAACAGCAGTGGTGCTGCCCCCGTTCAGCCCCTCAGCCCCATTCAGCTCCCTTTCCAGCAGAGTATTTTAGAGCAGAGCACTGAGGGCTGTGTGTGAGAGGGGGGGGACACGGCCAGGGCACCAAGATGCTCTGGTTTAACACCAATACAGCTGCACCCTAAGGAGCTGGGATAAAGAATTACTGGTATCTTCAGCTGGAAGACACCAACATCCAGCAGGTCAGCCCACAGAGAGACCTTTAAGAGCCTCCTGAGCTTCTCTGGAGCTGCAGAGCACAGCAGAGCAACAGCAGGGCACAGCAGAGCATGAGAGCTCCTCAGCCTCGTGGAGCTGAACGCTGTGAAGAGCCAACTCGAGCGATGCTCTTCGCTGTGGACTCTCGCTTCCCATCACTACAGGGGGCTTTGCCACCAGGCTGCTCTGCCTGTGACACGGTGAGGATGGCGGCTGGAGCAGGATTACCCGCTCCTGGCTCCCCTGCCCAGCCCCGACCACTTCCCTGCAGGTTACCCTGAGTGGGAGCAGCATCGCACCCCCTCACGATTCCCTTTGAGACCAGTGTCCCCACCCCTGCTCCATCCTTCCACCACCAGGCAGCTGCAAGAGCATCGTTTCCATGCCCTCCTCCACCCTCCCGCTGGCTCCAGCAACACCAGCAGCTGGAAGGGAGCTGAGCTGAGCACTCTGCCTTCAGGGAAGGGAGCAGGGCCCTGCCTCGGAGCCCTGCTCCACACAGTGCTAATGAACTCCCAGGGTAGCTGCCCTCCAAGCTGCTCTTTACAGCTCTGCCTCTGCAAAGAAAGCCCAGGGCACCCTCCAAGGGGGACCCAAGCCTGTGGGGACCTTGGCTCTGGGACCCTACAGCTCCCCACTCCTCTCTGCTGGGGAGAAGGTGCCGCTCATCTCTAGACACCTTCCTCACACATCTCCAGAGCTGCCTGTCCCAGAGGCAAAGGCAGACCCCACGGGGCCCTGAGACCCCAGGGAATGACCCTGAGCAGTGAACCCTCCCCAGCTGCAGCACCCAGGGCAGCAGCAGGCACAGGAGGGTCCCTCTCTGCCTCCATAGCATCCCCAAACCCCCTCTTCCACCTGCTGCCCAAGCAACTGGCCCAACGTCAGAGCCCCTGAGCAGACCCCCAGCAGCACAGGAGACAGTGCAGCCCAGCCACTTACTTTTTCCTGTCTTTGTCCTTCTTGAGGGGCTGCTGTGAGGTAGCCTGCAAGGATTGGGACTGCAAGGTTTCCACCGCCACCTTCCGCCGGTTGAAGGCGTTCATCTCCTCCTCCAGCTCCCTCCTCTTCTCCTCCACCTTCCTTTTCTCTTCCTGGTGTACTCTCTTCAAGTGCTCAAACTTCTCGTGCAGCTGGTGGGAGACAGAACCCCTGAGCATCACACATGCAGGCTGAGCATCCCCCAGTGATTGCAGACCACCCCTCACACCCCACATCCCAACCCCCAGGGTGCAGCAGCCTGTGTGTCCAGCTCGGTGGAGCTGACCTCTGGGCCAGGAAATTCAGCTCTGCTTGATCAACCAGGAGAGAACAAGAGCCCTGGGGAAGAGCACAGAGGGTCCCGGCTCAGTCTGCAGCCCCCCCCCGTGGGGCTGTGGATCTGCATTTGAGACTGGTCCATTCATCTCCTTCTCCCATGGCAGCAGCTGCCCATGGCCCCACACTACCGACCTGGGGGACCCCAGCCCAGCTGCCCCCTTTACTCTGCTGCCCAGGGAGCCTCCAGAGGGGTGACCGTGGGGATGCTCAGCCAAGCATCCCCACAGGATGGGGCAGAGCTCGTCTGTGAGGCCTCTACAGCAGCGATGCTGACTGGGAAGCGCTACCCCACGGGCCCTTCCCCGAGTGGGAGAAGGTGCTTTGGCGGCTGGGGTCTGCCCAAGAGCTGCCTGTGCTTTGCAGGCTTCACACAGCCCCAGATCCCCTCCCGGCTGCCTGCTGGGCTCCTCTCACGGGTTCTTGGCACACTCACCTCTCTCTCCTTCTCCTTCAGCTCTGCCTCCGTCTCCTTGACTTTGTTAACAAACATTTGCCTCATCTCCTCCTCTTTCCTCTGGAGCTCGCTCAAGAACTCCTTCCGTTTGGTCTCGTACGTTTCTTGGAGGCTGGGCGAGAAAGCAAACAACATCCAGACTCCTGGGATGCCTGCACTGCTTAGACACACAGGGGCAGGGAAGGAGGGGAAGGCACCGGCCCGTTCCTGCCGTGCACATCCCAGGGCTGCTCTTCCCAGCTCAGAACCCCCGCCCACAAAGCTCCGGGATGCTGGGGCAGCACCACCATCCAACTGATGCCCCAGGCTGCTCACCTGAAGGGCTGGCTGTCGGGATCCGTGTCCTTGAAGCCCATCTCCTCCAGCTTGCACCTCCTGTAGAGCTCGTAGTGGCGGGTGTGGGTCTGCTCCCGCAGATCCTCCATGTTGACCCGGATCAGCATCTCCCGCAGCTTCACGAAGTCGCAGTGGCTCTCATTCTCCACTGATGGAGCCAAGGGAGGAGCAGCATCAGCACAGGCGGTGGGGGAGCGCAGACACGCGTCCAGCTGGGCTCCAGAGACCCTAGGGTGTCTGCTTGCTGTCCCGCTAGGGGCACCAGGCAGCCCCCGGGACACTGGGATTCCCGCTGCCCATCCCCTGGGAGCTGAGCCCACAGCATCTCACCTTGCACCACTCCCCACGGGTACTGCCGAGCTCGCACCAGCTTGTTCCCAACTTTCACCTCCTCCGTGCTGCCGACCACCGCAAAGGGCAGATGAGCCTGAAACAGAGCCCAGGGCAGGGTGAACCTCCCAGAGAGCCACCTGACCAGCAGATCCCCTTCACCCAGGCACAGGATGGGCTCCAAAGACTCCTTCCTCTGAAGCCAGCCATCTCCTAATCTCATAGAGTCACATGTATGGGGTCCCCCCTTCAGGCTCCTCTGTTCCCAGCTCCCTCAGCCTCTCCTCAGCAGGGAGCTGCTCCCCTCCCTCCATCACCCCTGTTGCTCTGCACTGGTCACCCTGCAGCAGCTCTGTGCCTTCTGCAACTGAGGGGCCCAGCACTGGACACAGGATCCCAGATGGGGTCTCCCCAGGGCAGAGTAGAGGGGGAGGAGACCCTCTCTGGATCTCCTAACCAATCCCCTTCTCATCCACCCCAGGGTGCCCTTGGCCTTCTTGGCCACCAGTGCCCACTGCTGGCTCCTGGCCATCCTGCTGGCCAGCAGGACCCGCAGTCCCTGCCCTCCAGCAGGGCAATGATCTCTGCCTTCAATTCATTCCCTATTCAGCAGCTTTGGGTGCCAGTCAGAGCTGCTCTCAGCGCTCAGCGACTCAGGGTGAGGACAGTGCCCGGGGATCCCTGCCCTGCGGGCCCCCCCCGCGCCCAGCAGCGCCGCTCACGTTCATCACCGAGTTGATCTCGGCGACGGCCTCGTCGTCCGTGGGGAACTGGTAGATCTGCACCCCGTTGCTGACCAGCTCGCTCATGATCTTTATCTTGAACTTGTGCAGCTCGCTCTTGGAGATGGTGTCTGCTTTGGCGATGATGGGGATGATGTTCACCTGCAGCAGGAGCAACAGCCAGGCGAGCAGCTCAGGGAGGAGCCTTGGTGCCCATGGGGTAGCCCGGGTCCTCCCCTGGCAGCTGCTTCCTCCCTCCTAGAACCCCCTGAGGTGCTGGTTTTGCAGCCAACACCCGAGGGGAGAGTTCTCCAGGCCAGATTTGCCTGTGGGAGCAGCAGATAAACCCCAGACACCCCGAGGAGCAGCTCAAAGGCAGCGTGCTGCTCCGTGTGTGTCCTCACAGCCCAACTGTCACCTCCCAGCCATCAGCCCCTGCTCCAGGAGCTGCTGACAAACCCCTTGGGGATGGAACCTCCCTGTGCTCAAGCAGAAGCTTCCCGGTTGCAGAGAGCAGCTGGGAGGAGGCAGGGGCCCCGCAGCAGGAGGAGGAGGTTTGATTTCACGCTCTCCTTGCCCAGTTTGGTTCCACATCAGAGCCACCAGGCACAGCTCCCCGTGCAGCTCCACCAACCCGGGTAGCAAAGCCCCCCCTCCCAGGGAGGTCTCCTGAGCAAACAGTGGCCACATCCTTCGGCTGGGATGCGGGGTCTCTAGAGCCTGGACCGCTCGCTGCAAAAGCCATCTGAGGGGAGCAGATCCTCCTCCTCCTTCTCCCCCTCCTCTCCCCAGGACTGCAAACCCCCAGAACAAGGTCTGCTGCCCTCTCTGCTGCTCAGCAGGTCGATGTCCTCATTACAAAGGGGCCGTGACCACAGCTGACCTGCTAAGAGCGGAGGAGCTTGGCATCCACCTCCTCCCACGGCAGCAGGGTCAGCTCGGGACTCTCGTGCTGCCAGGGAGCTGCTGTGCTCCGGGCTCTGTGCCCTCCAGCCAGCCCAGCACCCTGACAGCAGCACGAGAGGTGGCTTTAGGCCGTGTTCGGGGGATCCAAGCGATGCTTCCCAGGTTGAAATCATCCTCACAGGTTCACGGGTTGGCAGGGCCCTCAGGGATCATCCAGTCCAACCTCTTAGAGCAGCAGCCAGGTGAAATGAGCTGGCCCAGAGCCCTATCCAGCTGAGCCTGAGCACTGTCTGCAGCTGAGCCATCCCCCCCTGCCCCTTGGAGACCCTTCCCCTGCCTGACAGCTCTCAGTGGGAACAGCTCTCCTCTCCAATCCAGTGGGAATCTCTCCTGGAGCAACTGGTAACCACTCTCCCTAGTCCTTTCTCCTGTGCAAAGGGAGTCTCCATCCTCCTGGCAGCCCCCTGTGAGGGACTGGAGCATCGCAGTAAGGTCCCCCCTCAGCCTCCTCTTCTCCAGGCTGAACAGACCCAGCTCTCCCAGGCTTTGTTCGTAGGGGAGGTCTCCCAGTGCCCTGCTCCTCCTGGTCGCCCTTCTCTGGAGCCTCTCCAGGCTATCAGCATCCTTTTTGTCTAGCAGGACCAGGACTGAACGCAGTCCTCAGTGCTGAGTAGAGTGGCCAGAGAACATCTTTCCCACAGCTGATGGTTATCTAAAGGTGGTGTAGGGTCGTGGAATCATAGAGTCATTAAGGATGGGAAGNAGCATCCTTTTTGTCTAGCAGGACCAGGACTGAACGCAGTCCTCAGTGCTGAGTAGAGTGGCCAGAGAACATCTTTCTCTCTGCCAGTGATGCCCTTAATGCAGCCCAGCCTCCTGCTGGCCCCCTTTGCCACAGCAGCACCCTGTTCACTCCTGTTGAGCTTCCTACCCACCAAGACCCCCCTCTCTACAGGGCGAAGCAGACCCACAGCCCCTGGAGAACCAGGGTGAACAGCAGAGACCCTAAGAGGGAGCATCTACTCACTAGGGAAGAGCTGCAGGAGGACAACGGCCAGAGAAGAGACCCTGTCCCACCATGTAACCCCCGTTACTGGGGGTCTCAACAGCCATCTGAAAGGAACCCCCTGCAGCTGAAGGACAGAGCACAGAGATGCTGCTGCCACCAGCGACCTCTGAAGGCTCCCGCAGCTCCCTGGAAGGCAGTTGGAACTCGAAGAGTGTCGGAAGGCTCCTCGGAGCTGCAGGGATGTCAGAGGCAGCGGGTTAAGCAAGCCAGTGCTCCCTCAGGCAGGACAGCTCAGGCAGGAGGCAACAAGCCCCAGCCAGACCCTCTCCTGACCCACTTTCAGGACTCCTACAGCCTCAGGAAATCCTCACCTTGTTGACATCACACTCATGCCCTTCCCAGTAGCAGTAGGGGAGACTCCTGACACCCCCCAGCCAGCTGGGAAGAAGGGGTGCACCCAGCGTTTCCCAGGGAGGAAGAGGAGCACAGGGCAGAGCTCTGCAACCCACGGGGGGCAGAGACACTTCTACCCGAGTCCAAAAACTGGCTGAGCTGACACAGAAGGCCCTCAGCACCCACCTGGGAGGAACAACTTCAGCATCAGCCCCTCCTGGCTGTGTTCCTGTGCCACTGGATCTAGGGGATCCTGCTGCAGCAGGGGGGGTGGCCTGGGTGATGTCTCCAGGTCCCTTCCCATCCCTAAGGATCCTGTGATGACTCAGTGACACTGCCAGAGAGAGAGAGAGGGACCCAAGAGGTCCCCCCACCCCTTACCTTGCTATCCAGCTTCTTCATTGTCACCAGGTCCAAGGACTTGAGCGAGTGCCCGGTGGGGGTGATGAAGTACAGGCAGACGTGGATCCTGGTGTCGTGGTAGTCGAAGAGAGAGCGGCGGATTTTCAGCTCCTCTTGTAAGTAATTCTCAAACTGCGTGTCAATGTACTCCACGATCGGCCTGTAACTAAAACCAGACCCTTAGCAACCCAGCTCCCCCCTCCACACGGGCTGAGGGAGCCCCCCATGCACCCCGCTGTCGTCTAAGGAGAGCTCGTGAGACTCAGCTCAGCCTGCTGACAGAGAGCCCCCGGTGTCTGCACACTCAGCTTTACTGCAGCCTCCCCGAGGATGGGGGAGCACGAGAAGGTGACTACTGCCACGGCTCGCCCCTTGCCCACGGCTCAAGGCCATAGCAGAGCACCACGAGCAAGGGGAGACCTCAGGAAGCTTTGACCTGGAGCTGGAGCAGGACGTCTGGGTAATTAAAGAGGACAGATCCAGAGACACTGGTGCCTGCCCGAACAGCTCATCCCCAACCCCACGCTGAGGACACTACAGCTCACGCTGCAGGGGAGACCTCCTGTGAGCTCTGCTTTGGCTCCTCACCCAGCTCTGCCCACGCTCGCCGCCCAGAACCAGAGCGGCTGCAGGGAGCAGCTCGGTGAGCAGACACAGGGGCCGTCCCCAGCTCACGAGGAGCCCCGAGCAGCCGGCACGAGACCTGCCTCTCGTCCTTATTGATCTGATCCCCAAAGCCAACGGCGTCCACGATGGTCAGCTTCAGGTGGACGTTGCTCTCCTGCAGCTCGTAGGTGCGCGGCCGCAGGCGGACGGCGCTCTCGTAGTGACTGGCCTCCTCCGTCTCAAAGGTGGTGTTGAAGAGGGTGTTCATCAGCGTGGATTTCCCAATGCCCGTCTCGCCTAGGGAGGACAGAGCAGCCAGCAGCTGTCTGAGGCTGAGACGGGCTCGTTAATTACAGAGCAGAGCTGGAGGCTGCTGCCAATCGCTGGTGGGCTGCCGTCTAATTCCACTCAGGAACTGCAATCCCCAGGGCCACCCCTGCTTCCTGCAAGGCCAGCTCAGAGTCCTGGGGTCCCACGGACCCAGCGAGGACCGCTTCTGCAAACCACACTGCCTCCCTCCCCTGCCTCTGCTCGGGGTCCTGCATGCTGGGGAGAGAAGGGTGGCAGTGGAGTCTATAGAGGCTTCAGTGAGGAGTAAAGCTCAGCAGCTCCTGCAGACACAGACTGTGGCTGGTGATGCTCAGGGGTTGGAACCGGTTGCACAGGGAGGGGGGAGTCTCCATCCCTGGAGGGGTTCAACCACCGAGTAGCTGTGGCCCTGGGTGAGTGGGCAGGGTGAGGATGGGGTGATGGCTGGACTGGATGAGCTTGGAGGGCTCTTCCCACCTCAGTCGTTCTCTGACTGCCTGGGTTCCCCCCCTTTAAAGGATTCACAGCCACTTTCTCTTTGCTTGTCCCCTGCAGGGTCCACAGCGCCTTTGCCTTTCTCTGAGAGCAGACAGCCCTGTGAGGAGGGACCCTGGGGACCTATTTCAGCTCGGAGAAGCAGGGGTATGGAGTCTCCTTCTCTGCAGACGTTCCAGCCCCCCCTGGCTGTGTTCCTGTGCCACTGGGTCTGGGGGATCCTGCTGTGGCAGGGGGACTGGACTGGGTGATCTTTCCAGGTCCCTTCCCATCCCTAAGGATTCTATGAGCTGAGAAGCTGCTCACACCAGCTACTCCAATCTGCCACTGGAGATGGTGAACAGGCACATGCAGCCTCTTCCCTCCATCCTTCCTCTGGCAGTGGCGACGAGCAGCACCTCACTGAGGGGGGAAATTCATCTGGGTTGACCCCCAAACTCAGCCCACTGGATGAGGAGGGGAGATATTAATGCTCCTCTCAAGACTTTCAGGCACCAGGTCTCCCAGAGTCACTCGTGAACCCTGCACCTTGAAGGATCGAGCTGTAAAGAGCTCGAGTTATCTGGGGGATGCTGGGTTCTTTACAGAGCTGGGTGTTTCTGATTCAGTTTGGGGCCACGGTGGGGCAGGATGTGAGAAATCCTGGCCCCAGCCTCCCCCGTCTGCAGAGGACGGTGCTCACCCACACAGAGGATGTTGAAGCTGAAGCCTTGGGTGACAGACTTGCTGACCAGCTGGTCGGGGAGGCTGTCGAAGCCCACATGGCCCCCCAGGGAAAGGTTCCTCTTCTCTTCGTTCTGCAAAGGACAAGAAGCCACGTTAGCAGGACTGCACTGGGACAGCGGGTCAGGGCCACCAGAGGGGCCACCGGACCCCAGCCCTGCACTGCAGAGCCACCCACACGGACATTACCTGCCCACAGGAGCCCGTGTAGGGGCACAGACTCCTCCGACGACAGAAAAGAAGAGGGGAAAGCAGTGCCCTGAGGGGGGATCACAGGACCCAAGCCAGCAGGCTACAAACCAACCACGAGCACCAGCTCCTGTGCTGCTGGCCAAGGGAAAGCCGGCGCCGTGCTGCAGCACTCATTGCTCCTCAGCCTCTCTCATTCTCTGTCCTTAAACCCTCCGTGCCCGTCAGACTCTGCACGTCCACCCCCTCACCCCGAGCACTTGATCCTGCTCCTTCAGCTGCTGCCACAGCCGCTGCGGGTTTGCTCGCCAGGGTGGCACAGGCAGGGTGAGGAGCCCTCTGGCTCTGCCATCATCGCCACCACGGTGCCGCTAGCCCTGTCCCTGCCTCCATGAGGAGCACTTTGTTCCTCCTTCTGTCTCCTGCCTCCCCCCCCACCCCGAGGAGGACAAAGCGGGTGACCTGCAGGAAGCTCCTGCTTAGGAGCTCAGGCCATAACAGCATGAGGAGACAATGGGTCCGGGCACTGGGCTACAGGGAAGGGCAGCCCAGAGCCATCCTGGGGCCAGAGGAGAGACCGAAGGGTGGTCTCTGTCTCTAGTGGTGAAGAACAGGAGGCTCTGGCTTTGCACAAAGGTTGGGTTGGGTTGGGTTGGGTTGGGAAAGCCCTTCCAGCTCCTCCAGTCCAGCCCTGACCCCAGCTGTCCCATCCCACCCCAATCCCAGTCCCTGAGCTCCAGATCCCCCCGACTGGCAAACACAGCCAGGGCTGGAGACCGAACCCCCTCCCTGGGCAGCCTGTGCCAAGGGCTGAGCACCCTTTCCAGGGAGAAGGTTCTCCTCAGGGCCACCCTCACCCTCCCCTGGGGCAGCCTGAGGCTGTTTCCTCTGCTCTCATTGCAGCAGATGCTGCCAGAGCCTGTGTGACCCCAGGGCCCAGAGCACTGTCTCTGCAGCCACGGACCCTCTCGCAGAGAAGCCAGGACTGTGATGTCAGAGCACAGTTCACTCCCCATCACACTTTATCTGCTCAAAGACTCTGGTTTTCTTCACCACCAGCAGACAGCGGAAGATGGGGATGGGAAACTGTCTGTCCTTCGCCTGCCCCCGGATCCTCTGCCTGGCCCTGATGGTCGGGACCCAGAGTCCCAGAGCAAAGACTGCGAGGTGAGAGCACACCCTAAGAAGAGCCTGACTGGCTGTCGAATGTTGAGTTACCGAGTGACTGAGGCTGGCAGAGCCCTCTGAGCACCTCCAGCCCAGCCCAGCCCCTCACAGCACCCCAGGGCACTCAGGGCCACAGCCAGGCTGTCCTTCAACACCTCCAGACACAGGGACTCCCCCACTGCCCTGGGCAGTCCAGTCCAGGCTCTGAGCACCCTTTCCAGGAGGAAGGGCTTCCTGACAGCCAACCTAACCCTCCCCTGGCAGCTTCAGGTCCTGGCACTGGTTTCCTGGGAGAAGAGCCTGACCCCCAGCTGACTGCACCCTCCCTTCAGGGAGCTGGAGAGAGGGAGAAGGTCCCCCCTGAGTCTCCTCTCCTCCAGGCTGAACCCCCCCAGCTCCCTCAGCCTCTCCCCATCAGCCTCTCCCTCCAGTCCTTCCCCAGCCTCGTTGCTCCTCTGCACCCACTCCAGCCCCTCCATCCTTTCCTTGCAGTGAGGGGCCCAGCACTGCCCCCAGGACTGGAGAGGACCCTTCCCCAGTGCCCAGTGCAGGGGGACAGTGACACCCCTAGCCCTGCTGGCCACACCAGTGCTGCTCCCAGCCAGGAGCCACCACCTCCCAGAGCTCAAAGCACCTGCTAGCAGCCCCGCCAGCCCTTCCCAAGGAGCCTCCCCGTTTGAGGGCTGCACTTGGCATCTGTTCACGGGAAAATCATCCACAGCAGCCCCCATCCAGGCAAACAAATCCCACCAGTCAGAAGCCCGGGATGACATTTGGGAAGGGAAGGGAAGGGAATAAAGGCTGCTGATGGCCCCGATGGGGCTGGCAGTGCCCGCGGCCGGCGGGAGGTTTCCAAGCAACAGGCAGCGCCAGCGCTGGGGATGCTCTAACAGGCTCCAGCTCAGCAAGGCTGCACCGGCAGCCCCAGGGAACCCAAAAGCCTCCACACAGGGCTTCCTTTTTCCTCTGCTTCTTGGCATCGGGTGGCTGCTCATCGCGGGATGAGAACGCTCTTCGCTCCAAGCTGCTCGTCACCTCCTAGAGCTGCTGCAGCCGGCAGCGCCGGGAGAACAGCTCTGCCCGTGACCTTGAAAGGAGCAGGCTCCCTGCATTTCTGTCTGCAGCCCTAATCATCGGGTTCGGGTCCAAGACCCTGCCGAGAGCAGAGCTGAGGGGAGCAGAGAGCCGTGTGCTGTCCTCGCAGGGCACTGGGCTGCCGTTCAGCCTCCTGAGTGATGGTGCTGGGAAAACGATGGGACAAAGGGAAGGAGGAATGGGGTTTCTCTTTTGATCCTTTCCCTCCAACCCAGGGAGCTCCTGAACTCAGCAGCTGAGGGAACAGAACCCCCTTTCCCTGCCTGGTTCTCTGCCTCTGGAGAAGGAGCCACCAGCTCTGCGATGAGCAGCTCCATCCTGCATCTACCCGAGTCCCATCCTGAGTGACCAGCCCTGCTGGCCAGGGGCAGCTCAAGGACAGCTCAACAGGGTCCTCCTGCTGGCAACGACAACAAGGTCACCCCCGAGCTGGATCCCTCCCAGCAGGGGCAGCGGGGCTCAGCACGGATAATCAATGCAGAGCACAAGCGCTGCAATAACCCAGGGTGACTGGGACACAACAGCAGGGGAGGGAGGGGGAGCTGGGCTGGGCTGGGTGTAAGCAGACCCAAAGGACTCCATCCACACCGGGTGCTGCAGGACAGGAGCAGGTGAGGTGGCAGAGCTGGAGGGGATCAGCCCTGCAGAGAGCCAGGAGGAACCACAGCCCTGCCCTTTCCAGTTGGGTTGGTCCCTGGGGGACTCCTGCCCCCCACAGCGACCTGGTGAGGGTTACGGTCCTCATCCCAGGGTCTGCAGACACAGCTCTGCTGCTTCGTGCCAGCAGGACCCCAGCACAGAATCCCAGACTGGTTTAGTTTGGAAGGCAGCTCAGAGCTCCCCCAGTGCCAACCCCCTGCCAGGGGCAGCGACACCTCTCACCAGAGCAGGGTGCCCAGAGCCCCATCCACCCTGGCCTGGGGCACTGCCAGGGATGGAGCAGCCACAACCTCCCTGAGTAACCTGTGCCAGGGCCTCAGGGAGGGATTTCTGCCTCAGCTCAGTCCCTTCTCCTTTAGCTTGGGCCCAGCCTGTGGCTGCGAGGCACCACGAGGCAGCCTGGAGCCCGTCTGATCACTTCACAACCAGGTAACCAAGAGCCTGTGAGGGCTCCAGGTGCCAGCTGCCCCCACAACCAGCCCCTGCAGCCCTGACCATCACTTCTTGGGTCACTAAGGGCACCACGGGCAGCTGCCAGGGCTCTGTTTGGAGCCTTTGAAGGGGCTCTTTGAACAGCTTCTGTGCCTTGAGCTGATCTTCAGGACTCGGAGCGGAGGGATGAGGGAAGAGTTTGCAGCTTGAATCAGGAATTTCACAGCAAACAGAAAGGTTCCTCAGGGGCTGCGAGCAGAGTGAATTCATTTTCAAGTCTAGAGTCCTTCAAACTCATCAACAGATGCTCTGGGCAGGCAAGAAGCTGAGTCCCCCAAGGCAAAAGGCATCTGGGGGCACAGCCATGGGAACAGCAGCCACCCTGGGGGGTATTGATCCTCATCTCTGTTTGACAGCAGCATCACAGGACCCTTCTCCTGGCAGGCAGTGAAAGACAGAGATGCCCTCGGCAGCACAGCCTGCCCCTCGCTCTGCTGAGCACCAGGAGAACCAGAGAACCCTCCACCGGCCCCAGCGGCAGGGATTCCCATGGGATGCCCAGAGAATCCCAGCATCACCAAGGTTGGAAAAGACCTTCAAGGCCATCGAGTGCAACCGCCTGTCCTACAATCCCCCAGCCACTGCCCCAGCTCCTCAGCCCCCCTGGCTGCCCGGGTGTTGAACCCCTCCCTGGGCAGCCTGTGCCAAGGCCTCCCCACTCTGTCTGGGAAGAGGGTTCNCCCTCAGCCTCTCCCCATCAGCCCTGCTCTCCAGAGCCCTCATCACCACTCCAGTCCGTTCCCGCAGCCACGCCAGCACACAGCTGCCCCCAACCCCCCGCCAGCTTCCCAGGCTGCCCAGAGGGTCCCCTAAAGGGTGCCGAGCAGCAGGGCTGTGGGGTGGGGAGGGATGAGCGATGTCGCGGCGGGAGGCTGCCCACAAACCACATCCGCAGAGGATGAGCTGCTGCCGGGTCCTTTACTGTGAGTGAGACGAGAGGAGGCAGAGAAGCAGAGACCTGCACGAGAGCCCTGACAGAGGGCCTTCGTGTTGACTCACTACAGAGGAGAGACAGGGACTAAAGAGACTGGGAGGAAGAGGCACAGGCTGCGGGACCAGCCGGGCTGAGGACTCTGCACGAGAATCTGATGCCAGTTTTGCCTCTCACAGTCTCTGCAGCCTCTACCTCCACACGAGCACCAGTTTCATTCTGCATCACTCTGCTCTTCTGCCAGGAAAAACAGCTTCAGCACTGCCTGCACAGCCCGGGGGGGGGGGGTCAGCAGCAAGAACCACCCCCTGCTGCCCCTCACCTGCAGACAGGGCTCTCCCAGCTGGAGCTCCTGCACAGCTCTGGATATCACGGAACGGTCTGGGTTGAAGGGCCCTCCAGATCCACCCAATCCAGCCCCCTCTGCAGTGAGCAGAGCCATCCCCACCCAGCTGGGTGCTCACAGCTCTAAGGTCCAACCTGATCTGAGATGGTCCCAGCCATGGGGCTTCTCCCACCTCTCTGGGCACCCTGGGCCAGGGTGCTACCACCCTCTTCTTCCTTCTCTCTCCTCTGAGCCTCTCTCTTATTTTAAAGCCATCACCCCTTGTCCTGGGGTAGCAGCCCCTCCTAGGAAGATCTGTATCAGCCAAGTATCTCCAGAGACACCCAGGGGAGCATCTGACAACAGCACAGGCGGCCGTGGAGCCCCAGCCCCTGGTGCCAGGCTCCCTGCAAAGCGCAGAGCACAGCCAGATCCTCTTCCCTTCTCATTTGCAATCAAACCCAACCAGAAGGATCGACCATCTCCAGCAGACAGATTGCAGCTCCCCCATCGCAGTGACTCAGAGAGCAGCAGGAGGAAGAGGAGGCTCTCCCGTGTCAGGGCACAACAGGCACCGCTCTGCAGGGGCTGCCTCGGCACCTGGCACAGCCGGGCACTGCCGGTAGGCACCGAGCACTGACTTCACCTCCTTGATCCCCCGCTCACAACCCGCAGCAGGGTGTGGAGCACAGAGCTTCTTCCCACACGTGGCCATGGGGTTTGTCCCCTGACAGTCCCACAGCCCTCTGCCCGGCTGAGCAGGGGAAGGACTCAGCGAGACCTGGCTGCTCCAGAAATCCAAGCAGAGCAAACGCAGGGGCACAGAGTGCCCTCAAACCGTGGAACAGAGAGCTCTAGCACCCCTGGGGTCCCTCCTCCCACCTCACAGCTGAGGGGAGCTCCTCAAAACACCCATCCCTGCAAGACCCCTTGGAGGTGCTGGTGGAGTCACTGTCGTTTCACGCGTAACAGAGCCCCGGAGCAGCTCTGTGCTCTCTCGCCTGGAGAGCTCTGGGCAAACAGAGTCAGAAGCCAAGTCCAGCTCCTTTGTCCAAGCCCGGACTCCCTGGGGCTCGACCCAGTTTTGGGATCAATGCAGACAAAATCTGTCAGAGCAGTGCTCTCAGGAGAGCCGAGCCCATCCCCTGGCTCAGCCAGCGCCTCTCGCCGTTGGCAGAGCAGCCAGCACCCGGGTTCCCATGAGGAAAACATTTCCTCTGCCAGGCTCCGCAGCAGAGGGGGAACAGCAGCAGCACCACAACGAGGGCTGAAAAACACCCCTGTGGAGCCCAGGCCATCCGTGCCAGGCACAATCACACCCCACACAGCCCCTTCTCGGACCCCCGTTAGAGTTACTAGAGCATCAGGGGATGAGCTCACACGGAGCTGAGCACAAGGAGATGGTGTAGGAGAGGGAACAAGAGCAGACCAGGCAGTGCCCAGCCACAGCCAGAGGCAGCTGAAGGTGCAGACAGTGTGACCCGGCGGGTGTCTTTGGCACTGGAGGTGGCAGGCAGCACCTGAGGAGGATCCCAGCACCTGAGGAGGGTCCCAGCACCTGAGGAGGGTCCCAGCACCTGAGGAGGGTCCCAGCACCTGAAGCAGATCCCAGCACCTGAGGAGGGTCCCAGCACTTCAGGCAGATCCCAGCACTTCAGGCAGATCCCAGCACCTGAGGAGGGTCCCAGCACCTGAGGAGGGTCCCAGCACCTGAGGAGGGTCCCAGCACCTGACAGGCTAGATCTGTTGCACCCCAGCACCTCCTAATCTCGAGCAGAGGAGACCCTGAAGGTTTCCAGTCAATCTCAAGCATGTGCTCAAAATTCCAGCTCCCCAGCGCAGGGCACTTAATAACAGGCTGGGCCTAGAAGAAAGGAAGGAGGAACAAAAACCTCAGACCCTACAGAGATAATTTTAGACGTGAGGTTTGTGCTCCTTTCCCACTTGTCCTACAATAGCAACCTGCTGAGCTCCAGCTCTCTGCTGGCTGCTGCTGCTGCTGCTCAGCACACTGGTGCTCTGCAGCTGGACAGACTGGTCCCATCGCTGATGGCACAAGCAGGGAGGGCAGCATAGAATCCTTAGGGATGGGAAGGGAGCTGGAGAGATCATCCAGACCAATCCCCCTGCCACAGCAGGATCCCCCAGACCCAGTGGCACAGGAACACAGCCAGGCGGGGCTGGAACGTCTGCAGAGAAGGAGACTCCACAGCCCCCCCGGGCAGCCCCTTCCAGGGCTCTGGGACCCTCTGCAGCAGCCCTAAAGAGCAGTAAATGCCCACGCTGCGACCCCCAGCACTGCTCTTCCCCCACCAAAGCACTGCCACATCCGAACCATCAGCCCACCACACGGACACCAGTCACCTCCAGTTGCTGCAGCCTCTCAACACAAGCTCCCAGCCCGCACTGGTGTGGGCGACCCCCCCGTCCCCCCTTCCCCAGCCCAGTAAAAACCTCACGCTAAAACAACAACCAACAAGCAGCTCCCAGCCCCCCCTGCACCACTCTCCTAAGTATGCCAAGAATTTTCCCAGACACTCGGAGCCTTTATCCCTCTCCCAGCTGCGCTCCAGGCAGGCAGAAACATCCCGGAGGAAACCAGAGACGGAGTCACCAAAGAAGAATGAAAACCGCTTGGCGCTACAGAGGCAGGAGGGCTCGGTCCCCTCAGCCCTCTCCTTCAGGGCTAACTCACACAACTGATGGGAGAGCCCTCCGAGCCCATGACCTGACATCACCCCCTCGGCCAGAGCAGGGCACTGGGGGGCACAGGCAGGCTGCTCTCAGGGTGATGCTGCCTGAGCCGATGCCTTTCTGCATCCGTTTGGAGGGCTCTTCAGGAGCCCTCAGCCCAACAGGGGCCTGGGGAAGAGCACAGGGGCTTTCACTGACAGCTTGAAGAGAGAGCAAAGCTTCTCCTCTCCTTCCCCTGCAGCAGCATCGGTCCTCGTTCTGCAAACAAAGCCCTCGGTTCTGGCTTCAGTTCCTCTCCCGCTTGGTCCGCGGGAAGCAGAACCCCCTGCACTGTTAACCAGCGATTCCCTGAGCGGCTTAAGAAGCCTTCATTAATTAATTGTGAGGGCTTTCCTGATGAAGAAAGGACTAAGCACGCGTGCAGTCCCTCTCACAGGCCCTAGCAGGGACTCTCCAGAGGAGCCGCCCGGGTTTGCCGGGCGCTGGGCAGATGGGAGCGAGCGGTGCAGGCTGAGAAGTAAAAGTGGTTGAAAAGAGGGAAGGAAGGGATGAAAAATGAGAGACATTTCCTCCAAAGTGCCCCTAAAGGCTGAGAAAGTTCAGCTTGTCTTCAGCCCGCGGATTCCATCCCCCAGGAGCTAGCTGAACCCAAGGACGCAGAGGCCACAGAGCAAGCACGACGACTTCTCCTCCAGCCGTGTGAAAAGAGCCCGATCCGCAGGCAGCCCCCAGCCGGGACCCTCCCGCAGTTATCTGCTCAGAGGGTGCTGAGGGTCTGAATGCAGCTCAAGCTCACAGTTAGCCCAGACCAGGGACTGATCACCCCAGCTAGGCAGAGACTCACGGGCATGGAGGGGGCTGCCTCGGGGGGTTGTGGGTCTCCTTCTCTGGAGACGTTTGAACCCCCCCTGGGCTCAGTCTGGGTGATCCTGCTGTGGCAGGGGGATTGGACTGGATGGTCTTTCCAGGTCCCTTCCCATCCCTAAGGATTCTAGGATGAAGTCCACCCGAGGCAGCAGATGCATCCCTAGCTTGCACTGACCGCTGGCACTGGAGACCCCTTCCCTTCCCCATCACCCCGCCACGAGGAGACCCTGCCAAGTACAAACGGTCACGGGGCAAAGCCAAGAGGAACTGAGCCTCCACCACTACGGAGCAGCAGGGGGAAAGGTTTGGGGCAGCTTACAAGAAGCTCTGATGAAGGGAAGAAGACATGGAGCCCCCTCCATGCTGAACGAGCCCTACTGGCCATTGGCCACCAGCCTTATTTGTTTTAGTTACCACTTGAAATAAACAGGGCTAATTCCCACATAGGTTCCCAGAATGTACTGCCCGATGACAATAAACACTGCTCCTGGGGGTATTTTTAGCAGAGGGAACTCAGAGAGAATGAGAACCCCAGAGTCTGGGTCACTGCTGCTCGCTTTTCCCCCAGTTTACGCAACAGCCTCACTGCATCTCCACAAGGAGCTCATGAGCTACTGGGCTCTCTCCTCATGCCTCTGCCTGAGAGGAAGCAGAGAGAGGAGTTTTACACAGCCTGAGCTCCAGCAGAGCCACCACACGAATCACAGAATCCTTAGGGANTGGGCAGCCTGGTCCAGGGCTCCGGGACCCTCCCTGGGAAGAAGGTCCTGCTGAGATTGAGAGGGAACCTCCTCTGCTCCAGCTGGCACCCAGTGCCCCTTGTCCTGTCCCCAGATGCCCTTGAGCAGAGCCTGGCTCCATCCTCCTGACACCCACCCCCCACAGATTGAGAGACAGCAATGAGGTCCCCCCTCAGCCTCCTCTTCTCCCAGCTCCAGAGCCCCAGCTCCCTCAGCCTCTCCTCAGCAGGGAGCTGCTCTCCTCCCTTCATCCTCTCCGTTGCTCTACGCTGGACACCCTCCAGCAGCTCTGTGTCCTCCTGGACCTGGGATGCCCAGCACTGGACACAGCCCTGCAGACGCAGTCTCACTAATGAGCTAATTGGGACACAGCCTATTAACACAGACCTCCCTCCAGCAAGCCCCAAGCTCTGTGAACCCCAGCCACATGCCCCCAGCACTCGAGGCAGTGGGGAAGCCAAGAAACCTGCTGGAAAATGCAGAAGGATGGTGAAAGGACTGCTTGTTGTGCACGGAAACACAGACCACATCTGCCTGCAGGTGACACCTCTGCTGCCCGAGACGGGGGAAGCAGTGTCCTGCACAGCCCTGGTCCTGAGGCAGAGCTGAGATCCAGGATCAAGATGGATTAGGATGCAACCTGCTGAGAGCAGGGTCCGGACCAGTAAGTGACCCCAGCTGCCCCGGGATGGCAGGGCAGCCCCCACACGGCGGGCAGGAGCCCCTATGTAGTTATACAGGACACAGCGCGCTCGCTCTGCGAGCTGCTGCAGGAAGGCTGGGCTTCCAGCGTGGCTTCACCCCACGGTGCAGCTGAAGACATGCCTGCACATTCCTCCCTGGGCAAGCAGGAGCCAAGGGCTGTGTCCTGCCCCTCTGGCACAGCCAGAACCAGCCTGGTGCCTGCGGAGAACTCGGCCGCATTCCCCACGCGTTTCCTCGCACACGTCACGCCGCCGTGGCACACACTCCTCACCCCACCTCACGCAGCTCTAGGAGGTGATGGAGCAGCCCTATGCATCTCGATGGAAATCCAGCTCAGGGTTGCTCTGCAGCTCCCTGTGATCATCTGGGTTTGAGGCCATGTGAGGCAGAGAGCCCCGAGAGGCAGAGGGCGAGAGCCCCGAGAGGCAGAGGGCTCCATGGGAAGCTCTCTCCAGCTGCTTGACATCTCTGGAATTCCATGTGTGTGGGAGACAGACACTTTTTGGCTTCACGAAGGAATCTGAACATCTAAACAAAGTGGTGCCTCCACAGCCCTGACCCCACGGGCTGCGGTCAGTCCCAAACCATGGGCAGCAATGTGGGATGCAGCTGGTGCTTCTCCCACCAGCACCCTTCTCCCTCAGCCACCTGAAAACCTCCTGTCACCCCATTTCAGAGGCTGCCGATCGTCTGGCTCCATCTCTCACATCCAAATGTCAAAAGCTGGAGGAGAGTGAGGAGAAGAGGTTCTGGAAGGAACCCCAGACTGAGGTGAAGCAGCTCCTTCAGGAGTTCATGTATCTCCTCCCTTGAGCTCTCCGGGAGCAGACAGGGGCTCCTGCCGGTCTGACAGACAGCACAGAGCTACAGACACGAAGCTCTGGGTTAGGGAAGGGGAGAGACAAACAGGCTGTGGGCATCAGCTCACCCCCACACAGACACGGGGCAGGAGCCTGGCAGGTGTGAGGGCTGCAGCTGATCCCAAACGAGCAGGGCAGCCTCTCCCATCCACAGCCCGGGCCGTGCCTGAGCCACGGTGGGAATAATCAAAGCTGGAAGTGCCCCCACCCCACGCAAGTGGGAGGCGAAGAGGGTGCCCACACCCTCACATCTCCCTCCACCCCACAGCCTCCTGAACGCCTCTCCATTGCACAACGCAGGAGAAGCCAACTCAGCGCAGGGCCACTTCTCCCCCCTTGCAAGACCCCAGCCCGAGGAGCACGAGAAGGGGACGAGAGGGGCCGCAGCGCCTGCAGACAGACAGACAAACCCGCGGTGCGGTGCCTCGAGTCGAGAGGGCTGGGGACAGCGGGGGCTCCCAGCGACAGGGCTGAGGCTCTGCCCGCAGCTGGCGGCGGCGCTGGGGACTCTGCCCCAGAAGATAATATTTAGGGAGCTTTTGGCCTTCCAGCAACGCCTGAGCCTGGCTGACAGCTGCCAGCGCAGCCCTGACACGGTGCCGGGCTCCTGAAAGAGGGTTATTCTTCAGCCTGCCGTTTGTTTTGCAGAGGCAGAGGGCAGGGACTGCCTGTGCGTTCGCCAGCTCACGTCCTTCCACCCACAGCCTGGGTGCTCGCGGGCAGCTCGGAGCAGCTCCCACGCAGAACAACATGTTGCATCGCTGCTGCAAGAGGAAGAGATGCTCCAGGTTCACTGACAGCAGCAGCAGAGAGGGAGGGAGGGAAGCAGAGCCTCTCTCTTTCTCAGATGGAGCAGCGTCTGCGCCCAACAAGTGTTTAACTGCCATGGGCTGCGGCTCAGCTAATTGCTCCTGTGGTTGAAACCATCGGAGCCTCCTTCCTGCAGGAGCCTCCCAGGGAGGGTTCACGGGGCTCCGAGAGGCAACCACCGATTTGTCTCTGCCAAGGGAAGATGATTTTCCCCGTCCTTCCTTCCTTCCCAAAGCGAAGCAGAGGGTAGGGGGGGGGGCAGAGGAGCTGGCCTGGGCAGGGAAGAGAGGGCTGCCCCCGCTGCGCTGGCTTCCTGCCGCCTCCTACCAGCTCCGAGAAAAATCTGTCGCTTCTGTTGGGCACTGCATGGGGCATCGCTGGAGGGATCTCGGGGCTAAAGGTAAAAATAACTGAGTGACAAAGCCAGGCAGGGAACGTTAACCCCAGAGCTCCCAAACAAACGGGAGTGACGCTCGCTGAGGAGGAAACCAACCCCAGCGGGGGGAATGGCTGAGCCCCAGCAAACCCCGGGCTCCACTGGGATGGAGCCATGGAAACGACTCGCTCGAGAGGTTGGTTAGCAGAGCAGAGTAGCCAGTGGTTAGGGCCTGTGGTGAGGAGTCTTCTGGCAGCTGCTCTGCCCCAGCCAAAGCGCACGGAGCTGTTGCCAGCGCTGCCTTCACAGACCGAGGTGATGCTCCAGCCCCGTCGCACGGAGGGTGGGTGCAGTCCGACAGGGAAGACGCCAGCTCCCAGGGAACAGCAGCAACCCATGCAGTTTCTCACCACTGTTCAGGAGTCCCTCTCCCCCTCTCCAGCTGGGATAAGGAGAGCAGAAGGCAGCAAGCAGTGGGTGACCGGGCAACACTCACACAGCGCTGCCCAACTGGCCAGACCCCAGCCCAGCTCAGCTGCTGCCACATCAGTGCCATTGGTGCTAGTTCCCAGGACTGTGGGCAGGTGGGTGCTCCATGACCACAGTTCACACTCAGCGAGGAGTGCAGACCCAGTGCTCCCATCACTGGGGGCTGTTGCTCACAGGTCCATGCACACAGTCACGGCCCTTGCCCTGATTCCAGCACGAGGTGGCCTCCTGCCCTCAGCCCACCCGTAAGGCTGAGGCCACCTGCTCCTCCTCACACAGACACGGGCATTCAAGAGCTGCAGCTGCTCAGCTCAGAGCCCAAGCAACTGCCTCTGCCCTGAAATCAGACAGTGTCTTCACGCAGATTCTTCAGCAACAGCATTTTGGGAGGCCCAGGGGTTTTATTTAAAGAGAGAGGGAGAGCGACAGATTTGGAAGGCTGAAAAAGCTTCTCAAGAACCAAGAGTCTCCCAGCCTCGGTCTCGCATCTCATCCCATTTATTCTCCTACGCATCTGCAGTCGCTGCTCCCTCACTTCTTCTCCTTCCAGCTTTTCTAGCTTCCTCCAGAGCTTCTGCATTTCCCTGCTGCCTTTCATGCGCTCTCTGCCTTCCGCTGGCACGTGGTGCTTGGGCTGATTCCCGCTCGACAGACCAAGACACCCTCGCTGCCACTGCCAGCGGCTGCTCCGGCACAGCCACCACGTGTGCTGGCTCAGCACCGGGCAGAGCCAGGCGATGGAGAAGCTCTGAGCTGTGACAGCTCGTTAACGCGGTTAATAATCCAGCCAAACCTTCCCAGCTCCTCTTCCGCTCCCACCGTGCAGAGACACGGCCTCAGGTAGCCAAAGGTCAGAGCCAAGCGGTGCTGAGCCACGCTCCGGTGGCAGAGCAGCAGCAAACCTCAGTGTCCAGGGCTGAAGGCAGTCCTGCACGAGCAGCAGGTTCACCCCGACAAAGGCAGCCTTCCACGGGGGAGCTTCCTCTCACTGCTTTCTCTTGGTCAGCCCTCCAAGGGGGGACTGGATTGTGCTGGAGACAGAGGCTCTCTGGAGGACTGCACGGGGGAAGAAAGCTCTGGGGAGCTCTGCAAACCTAAGGGTCACTGCATTCCAGGATGTGTCAGCTGGACACTTATAAATAGCTTCACCAATCTGAGGAGCACAGTCTCCATCAGAGACTTTTCCAGCTCTACCTCCCGGCGCAGACACAAAGGGAATACACGGATTTCTCATCACCTCGCCTTGGCAGCAACGAGCTGCTCCCACCCAGGCTCCAGGCTCAGGAAACTGAGGCACAGCGACACAAACAGCACCAAGAAAGCTCTGAGCCCTGCAGAACAAATAACTTGGAACACGTGAATCATGAGGTTTCTGTGATGCTGCTGGAGGAGCAGCAGCAGAGCCCAGGGTAGAGGAAACAGCAGCTGGGCCAGACTCTGCCCTACATCAACCGACGGGGGATGCTGCACTCCCACCTCCTCCTGCCAGAGCTGTGGTTGAGGCGAAAGGCAGGGATCAGCAGATCCCCAGAGCTCCTGGGCTTGCAGATCCCTCCAGAGGAAGCAGATTTTCTCCTGATGGAGTCGGGCACTGAAGTCATCTTGGAGCTCATCCATTCCATCTCACTGTGGTACCCAGACGAGAGCCAAGCACCCTCAGGAGCTCTTTTTTATCAGCCCCCCCTCTTTCTTTTTTTAATCAAGAGTGACAGAGCGCTGACGCAGGAGCACCAAGTGCTGGAGCACCCACACCGCAGGCAGGCCACGGCACCGGGCTTGCTTCTCGCCCCAGCCAGGCTCCGTTTGAGCTTCCTCTAGCGCCCATGAGAACCCCCAGAGGCACCAAGAGAAACCCCAGAAGCAACACTAAGTACTTCTAGGGGCTACCGTTCACTGCCAGGGGGCTACCGTTCACTGCCAGGGGGCTACCGTTTACTTCTAAGGGCTACTGTTTACTTCTAAGGGGCTACTGTTTACTTCTAAGGGGCTACTGTTTACTTCTAGGGGGCTACTGTTTACTTCTA
>VZRI01001079.1:61141-89300 GCA_013397515.1 Upupa epops
CCAACTCCACCTCACCTCACCTCGGGGGTCCCGCAGCTTGCGGAGGGGATGCTGAGCGAACCGCAGCGCGGACGCCCCGCACACGGGCGGGGCCGAGGAGGCTCCTCCCGCAGCGTGGAAAAGCTTCGTGATGGTGCAAGAGGGCTGGGGACGTCCTCTGCAGGGCTGGGTGCTAGAGAAGCCCCCTGTCCCCCCTCCTCCTCCCCGTCCTGCTGTCAGGAAGCCTCAGGGACTCCGCACTGGAGGTGCCGTCCCGCACCAGCTACACCGCAGCGGTGGGGCTGAGCTGGGATGCCCGGAGCCCGTGGCACCCCTTGTGCTGCCCGTGTTCCGGACCGGTTGAAGCTGTTCTTTGCTCTTCATCGGGTTCAGGGTCGAGTTCTTCGCTGAGGCGATTTTCACCCTTCCTTTCCCCACGAAGCACAGCGCCAGCCCCCCGCCGGCAGCCCCCGGGTCTCCCTAACCCCCCCAGGGACAGGACAGGAGTGTTTCACAGGCTCTTCGCTCCGAGCAAACTTTCTGCTGCTTTCTGGTGCCCTCTGCTGCAGTCACCTCTCGGAGCGGCTTCGCACGCTCTCTTCCTGCAGCTGGGCCACTAGCCCGGACCCCTCACGGGTCTGCTGTCCACGTGTTGGCTCAGGTTTTCCCCAGCCTTTCCCACAGCCACTGTTCCCTCATCCCATCCCTCATCCTCTCCCTTGGATCAACATGCGACTTCCAGTTGGAGAGCTGAGCTTGGGCAGAGATCAAATACTGCCCCACATCACTGGCTCCAAGGGAGGAAGAGACTCCTGGGGGGGTCACTTTGAACCCTCCCCAGAAGAGCAAGTCCTCCTGCAGCTGAGAGCCAGAGAAAAGCTACTGTCATGGAATGGTTTGGCTTGGCAGGAGCACGAAGGACCACCTGGTCCGGTCTCCCTGCCACGGTCTCTCACCAGACCAGGTTGTCCAGAACCCCATCCAACCTGGCCTTGCTGTCTGCACGAAGGGGCAGCAGTTCCTGTGCAGCTGCAGAGGGCACAGCAGAACTCCCCCCAGTAGCTTTAGACACACACACAGCCCTTGGCTCCTCTGAGCTGCTCCCTGACTCTGCAGCACCAGCTACAGGGAGCATCAAAGAGTCAAGATAACCTGGAGTGTGGCCCCAGGCTTGATGCTCCACTCCCCTCCCCTCCCCAGAAGCTGCTGTCCCACCTTTCTTGTGGTTGCTGGTGAGGATTCTCCTTCAAGAACCAGCTGACAGCCTGAATGGCTCCGGTGGGGTGTTAATGCCACCACACAAGGCCAGCACCTCCCAGGGCTCCAACAAGGGAGAGCAGCTCCATCCAAGAGGCTCTTCCTCTTCTGCTCAGCTGCTCCTCATACACAAATACAGTGGTTGCCTAACTGTGATGGAGCTGCAGCTCCGAGCCCCACCCTAATTACTAGGAAACAACGACCTGCAGTGCCAGGGCACCCCGTACAGTTGTTTTTCCCAAACTTTGCCAAATGTCAACGTTCTGGCAAGAGAACGAAAAGGGAAGACACCCAGGACCTCAGCTCCTTCCCTCCATCCCCCCCAAAAGCAGGACTGAAGCCTTGGAAGACAACAAAACCTCAGCAATCAAATTAAAACCAGAGCTGCATTTCATTATGAGGCTTGATGAGCTTGTAATTAGACTCCAGGAGATTCTGCATTAACTCCTGTCTACTCCCTCGCCTGCTCTTTGTGATGTGAACAAAGGTCTCGTGCTCCCACAGCAATCTAACTACAGGAGCTGCTGCTGGGCCTTGGGGTACAGCGGGTGTGCAGGGTCCTGCTTCACATCTCCACAGCCTCGGTTGTCCCCAGGGCTGTTTGGGATCCCCCTGTGTTGTGCTGCCTGTTCCCAGAGGTTCTCTAGTTCTTCCCACAGGTTCTCCAGTCCTTCCCAGAGCAGCTCCAGTTTGGCCTTTCAAGTAGGAGCTGTAGAATCAGAATCATCAGAGATGGGAAGGGACCTGGAAAGATCATCCAGTCCAATCCCCCTGTCACAGCAGGATCCCCCAGACCAGGTCCAGGAGGGTTTCAAACGTCTCCAGAGAAGGAGACTCCACAAACCCCCCAGGCAGCCCCCTCCAGTGCCCCAGCACCCTCCTTGGGAAGAAGCTATAGAATCAGTCAGGGTTGGAAGGGGCCCCAGGACCATCCAGTTCCAACCCCCCTGCCATGGGCAGGGACACCCCACCCTAGAGCAGGCTGCCCAGAGCCTCATCCAGCCCGGCCTTAAACACCTCCAGGGACGGGGTCCCAACCACCTCCCTGGGCAGCCCAGTCCAGGCTCTCCCCACTCTCCTGGTGAAGAACTTCCTCCTCACATCCAGTCTCAATCTCCCCCTCTCCAGCTCTGCTCCATCCTCCCAGTCCTGTCTCTCCCTGAGATCCTAAAAAGCCCCTCCCCAGCTTTTTCCCAGGAAGCAGAGTTACCTTTCCAAATCTTCTTTACAAATCACAAATAAAAGCAAAACTAAACAGATGGAGGGGTTAAAAAAGTGGGGGCTGGGGTTAAAAAGGTGGGGGCTGGGGTGTCCTCAGGGGCAGGGTTTGCAGCCCTGATCTAGGACAATCCAGCAGGTGCTTCTATCGCAGGCTGCAGTGCCATCAGGCCAGGTACTTGGGGGCGAAGTGCCTGGCTCAGCCTGGCTTCCTAAGAGCTCTTCTCCTCGCCAGTGCAGTACAAGCTGTACCAGCAGCAGCTCGCAGGAGCTCACAGGTTCCTGTGAGCTGCAGACATAAAGACTGGTGGTGTAAAGCACAATGTGAGCTGGATGGAGGGCCAGCCCTGAGATGAGCTGGAGCCCTCTTTGTCCTTCAGCGCTGCCAGCAGCACGGAGCAGGTCTCTGTGACTCTGGAAAAGCTGGTGGTTATTTTTAAACCTCTCGTTATATCAAAACACAGTGTTGCTGATGCCAGCTCAGGAGAAATCCTGCTAATTCCAGAAGCTTCAGAGGCATTAAAACTGCTTCAAGAGCAGAGAATTGGATCCTCTGGCTGCTTAGGCAGCAGTCGTGATGCAGATTAATCCTAATGGCTCAGGATCTAAACTCTGTGTCGAGGTGCCGGGTGCTCCTGCCAGGGTGTTAAACCCTGTGGAATGTTTGCACCTGCTAAATCCACGGTGGATTTAGGATGAGCTGGGGATTTTCTACAGGTAAAGAGCTGGGGCGGAGAATAGGAAGGACTGGAAAGGCACAACCGGGTCTCTGGAGGGGATGGAAAATCCTAGGATCCTCAGGGATTGGAAGGGACCTGGAAAGATCATCCAGTCCAACCCCCCTGCCACAGCAGGATCCCCCAGACCCAGTGGCACAGGAACACAGCCAGGCGGGGCTGGAACGTCTGCAGAGAAGGAGACTCCACAGCCCCCCTGGGCAGCCTGGTCCAGGGCTCCGGGACCCTCCCTGGGAAGAAGGTCCTGCTGAGATTGAGAGGGAACCTCCTCTGCTCCAGCTGGCACCCAGTGCCCCTTGTCCTGTCCCCAGATGCCCTTGAGCAGAGCCTGGCTCCATCCTCCTGACACCCACCCTTCACAGACTGAGAGACAGCAATGAGGTCCCCCCTCAGCCTCCTCTTCTCCCAGCTCCAGAGCCCCAGCTCCCTCAGCCTCTCCTCAGCAGGGAGCTGCTCTCCTTCCTTCAGCCTCTTAAATTGCCCCTCTCTGCGTCACAGCAGCGAAGCTCTGGTGCTGGGGACATCAACAGGAGCTGGTTTGCTTCTTGACTCTGTGACTCCAGGAGCAGGTGATGACCTGGGGAGAAATAAACGTGATCACAGCCTCTACCTGTCCCCGGGATACACGGAAACCTGTGTGTGGATGGCTGCAGTAGAGAACCACCAGCTGCACCCTTTCCTGAGGGCCCTGAGAGGCAGCTGAACCTTGATCGCCTATGAGAAAATGCTTTCTATCTGTAAATAATCTCCTGCCCTCTCCCCACCCCTCGGCAGACTTTGGCTCCCTTGTTTATCTATGGAAGGTTACTGCATTGCTCCATGGAACAAAGGAAGAGCTCTTTTCCTCCACAATGCCTGCTCTTTGTTCCACACGAAAATATCAACAAGGAAAGTGGAAAATCGTGGGCTCTGTCGTCCTCTTTGTGCCGGGAACCCTGGGTTCATTGCAGGGGAAAGGGACTTCCCCTGGAGGTACAAATCCCCCTGCAGTCCCCAGCACCCGAGCTTCTCCTTCGGCCACTCAGCAGCACCCAGCATCCCCCCTTTTTCTTCCTCTTCCAACTCAGCACCTCCCCTTCCCTGGGGCTCTGAGAACACCAGGACCTGGGCTACCATCTCCTTGGGGTTGGAAGCATCAGTAGAAGCTTCTCTGCCCTGACTGGTGCTCTGCTTGGCCTGCCACTTCATTTCCAGTTGTGTGTCAGTGATCACAGCGGAGAAACCTTTCCCTTCCTCCCCTGAAGGTGGGAAAAGGCTCTGGGCTCCTGGGCAGGTTCCTACACCCTCACGGGGATGGGGGGGAAAGGCCGTGAGCCCCCTTCACATGAAGCAGCCACTCGGTTATAGAATCCTTAGGGATCGGAAGGGACCTGGAAAGACCATCCAGTCCAGTCCCCCTGCCAGAGGACGGTGGTTGCCTGTGACTCGTGACGTCCAAGCAGCCAACTGCAGGGTTTGTGTTTCCAGAAGCCCTAGGAAAGGACTCTCACCACGGTTTTCTCTGCTTCGGGGTTGTCCCAGCCAGCACATTGAAAACATCAGACCAGTTGGCTTGAAATCTCCCACGAAGCAGCCCACAGGATTCTGTAAATAGCCCCCTCCCCCCAGAAAAAAAACCCCCGGACGGAATCCTTGCTCTGGAGGGATCTGCTGACGCAGAAGAGGAGGCCAAACTCCTCGTGGTTTCTAAGGCTGGAAATTTCAGAGGGCTGATGAGCATCACAGCTGTGGTGCTCCAGGGTTTTAATATTGATACTGATAAAATCCACTCAAACGGCCTCATTTCAGCTGCACAGCCCGAGCAGAGCACGGCCAGGGCTCAGGGAACCGACTGGAGCTCCCAGGGCTCTGGTCCTGCAGTGCTCAGCCTGAAAGTGAGGGCACCGGTGCACTGGACCAGGCTGCCCAGGGGGGCTGTGGAGTCTCCTTCTCTGCAGACGTTCCAGCCCCTCCTGGCTGTGTTCCTGTGCCACTGGGTCTGGGGGATCCTGCTGTGGCAGGGGGACTGGACTGGATGGTCTTTCCAGGTCCCTTCTCATCCCTAAGGATTCTAGGATTCCATGAAAGCTCAGAGGGCAGCTGAAAGGCAGTGTGCCCCGTGGGCCTGCCAGTGGTGCTGAGGGTCAGCCAGCACTGTCTCCTTCCTAACCACAGAGAGTCTAGGACTACCCTAACACTGACAGAGAGACACTGAAGAGCAAGTGAGGACGGCATGGGGTGCCCACAGAGGATGAAGGGAGAGCGTGCGGGACAGAGTGACTTGACATCCCCTCTGCTCTTCTGTGACCTCCAGAGTTGGGCCCTTCTGCTCTGGAGCCGTGAAGAATGGCAGGACCTGCAGCAGGGAATGGGCTGTTACTCCATGACCCCAACCCAACACAGGTCCTCAGAGGAGGGATGGAACCTTGGAGACCAAAGGGGTGTCCCTTGGGTGCTGAGCAGTGAGGACGCTCGGGGATCCAGAGGGTGTCCCTTGGGTGCTGAGCAGTGAGGACGCTCGGGGATCCAGAGGGTGTCCCTTGGGTGCTGAGCAGTGAGGACGCTCGGGGATCCAGAGGGTGTCCCTTGGGTGCTGAGCAGAGAGGCTTCCCAGGGGCCTGGTTCATGGAGCTTAAGTGTTGAACTTGATGAAACAACTGGACTGGAGGATCCTTAAGGTCTTTCCCAGCCTCGATGACTCCGTGAGCTCCTCTGCAGAAGAGGTGCTGGGCCGGATGGGATCCGATGGCACCCTACTGGGTCTCAAAAGCCACAGAAACACCCTCAGCAGGGTGGATCTAACCCTGCTGTGCTGGAACTGCTTCCAGCAACAGGAGCAACTTCTCCCTCAACAGCTGTAGCCCGAGAAAAACCTTTTCCAAAGAGCTTCTGAGTCACTTTCCCTCCTCCTGCCGCTCATTCGCCGCTGGAACCCCAGGGTGCCGGTGAAGGTTTGCCATGCACAGATGTCAGACCACCGAGGCTCCCTCCTGCCTGGACTGGCTGCCAGCAAGCAATCAGCAGTGAAAACAATAGGCAGCGATTCATGCTGGGGGACACGCTTGCTTTTCACTCTCTCCAGAGGAACCGTGAGCTTTAGCGGGGGCATCGTAGGTGCCACAGAACCCCAGACACAAGCGGCTGCCCCTCAGGACACCGAGGGGGCCCCCCCCTCACCATGAAAAGGCAGCCTGCAGTGTGCAGTTCACGTGGAAAGGCTGAGCCACCACGAGCAGCATCGAGGTGACACTGGAGTTATTGTGCGGGGGAACATTAGAGCAGCAACAGGGTGCTGAGGGCCTGGCCCTGCGCCAGCTTGTTAACGAGAGAGAGAGGGAACCCAGCTCTTCAGAAATCTGCACAGAGACAGAGGGAAGGGAGGCAGTGCCAGAGGAAGGCACCGGGCAGCGCGTGGGCAGAGGCTCTCCCACCTCCCAGCAACAGGAGGCACATGGGGAGGAGGTCAGCGAGAAGGGAGAGAGGTGCCTGGCGTGGGGAGCACCACACCCCAGCTCTCCTTCCAAATGGAGAGCTTGGCACTGCCTCCCACTCCATCTCAAGTTCCAAGGCAGTGAAAACTAAAGGAACCTATTTTCTACTCTCCCATCCATCCCCGCACAGCTCCTTCCTCTCGATGCTGCACTGGCTGCTCACTCCCTCGCTGCTTCCCTCCACAACAGGAACGGATTCACAGCCATCCCAGCTCTGTGGAGGAGAAAGCGAGTTAGCTGGCTGCACATCATCCCTCCGGGAGGTCTCCAGTGCCCCGGAGAAAGGCATTTTCCCTGGATTTATCATTCCCCCGTAGAACAGAGAACAACAACAGCGCTAAATGCTCAGGCAGGAGTCACTGCCATGGCAGCAGCGAGAGCTGCTTGTTGGGAAAAGTGCTCTCGGGGCGCAGGCTTGCTGTAAAGATTTCTCCTGCAACCGGAGGGATTCGGTGATTTCATCCCTGCTGTAGGCACAGACACGCTCACTGCAGATGTGACAGCCGGGGGCCCTGCAGACGGCGGCTGCGATCTGGGTTGGGTGAGCTAGCAGGGTGTTCATCGCTGCCAACCGAGTGCGTTTCAAAGCACTGACCCCCCCACCCCATCTTCCAACTCATTTGGAGGCACCAGACCCCAACCCAGAAGAACAGCAGCTCGTGGAGAGGCTCCTCAGAAGCAGCTCGGGTGGTTTTGGGGAGCAGTCACTGATCGGAGCCGTCGCTGCGGCAGCCCCAGCTCTGCTTTCCCATCCCAACAGCGATCACCACCCGGGGACTGGGGTTATGGGGTTAGGAGTTGGATGGGGAGTAAAATCAGCGAGGTGGCTGCCCCTGAAGGAGGGGTCTCGGAGCTGCTGGGGCACCTCATGAGGCTCCTCGGGTCCCTGGGGGGAGACAGTGGTGTAGGAGGAGGAAGGGTCTTGATGCCGGAGCCGGTGTCGGTGTCGATACCGGGGCTGATGCCGGTGCTTGGGCCAGGACAGGAGCCGGTGCCAGTGCCAAAGCCAATGCCGGCTCTTATGCCGGTGCCTCTCGCCCAGCACCGCCCCAGGGCGGACCCGTCCCCGGTGCCGCTCGGAGGGAGGAGGCGGCGTCGGGGCGGAGCTGCCCGATCACCTCAGTCTCCGCCGCCGCCGCAGGTGCCTCCCGCCCGCAGACTCCTGCCGGGCAGCCCCGGGGAGAGCCGGGCGAGCTCCCGGGCTGCTGGAAGAGGAGAAGGAGGAGGCGGCGGCGGCGGCGGAGGTTCCCCCCACCTGTAGCTGCGGGATGGCGGAGCTCGACATCAGCCCGGCGGCCGTGCTGGGTTTCGTGCGGGAGCGCGGCGGGTCGGTGCGGAACAGCGAGCTGGTGAGAGCCTTCCGGCCTCTGCTGGAGGGCGGCGGGGGAGCGGCCGAGCGGGCGGAGCGGCGGGAGCTCTTCAAAGCGGCCGTGAACGCCGTGGCCACCGTGAAGGAACGCGAAGGAGCCAAGTTCGTGGTGCTGCGGCGAGAGCTGCGCTCGGCCCCGCCACCAGGGGGCGCCCTCGCCGCGGGGGGGACAGCGCCACCGGCGGGCGACGGCCCCGATCCCGATCCTCATCCCAGTCCCGATCCCGATCCCAGAGGGGAACCCAGCGAGCGGCTTTCTCCAGCGACCCCCGAGGATGAGCCTGGCCCGCGGGCTGTCGCCGAGCTCCGTGGGCTGTTCCAGGGGGGTGATGGCACCGTGCCCCTGCCCGCTGGCACGGGGGGTGCCCGTCGGGAGCCGCAAGCCAAGCCCTGCATGCTGCCCGTGCGCTGCGTCTCAGCCCCTGCCACCAATGCCGCCCCTACCATCCCTGCCACTCCCTCCCCCGGGACGCCAGAGCAGCTGGGATCCCCCCTGACACCCCCGCAGATGGACGAGGATGTGGGGTCCCGCTCACCCTGCTTGCGGAGGGCACCCAAGAACCATCGGTTGGGCGAGGAGACGGTGACGGTGCCCTTGGAAGAGGCTGAGCACCAGTGGCTGGTGATGGCGGCCGGCGGGCAGTGGACGCAGCAGCTCCACGGGCTGCTCCTGGGAGATGCCAGCTTGGCTGCCCGCAGGGACTTCATCTCTGGCTTCACTGCCCTGCACTGGGCGGCCAAGAACGGCAACTGCGACATGATGACCAACATCATCCGGGCAGCAGAGAAGGGGGGGGCCCGCGTCAACGTGGACGCCAGGTCGCACGGTGGCTACACAGCCCTTCACCTGGCTGCCATCCACGGCCAGGAGAAGATCATCACCATGCTGGTCTACAGCTACCACGCCAGGACCGACCTGAGGGACTACAGCGGGAAGAAGCCACACCAGTACCTGAAGGAGGGGGCTTCCTCTACCGTCCGGCGCCTGCTGGGGGATCCCAGCCTCAGCCAAAATGTGGAGCCCTCTGTGCCCATCAAGAAGTCCACAAAGCTTGCGGCGTCCATCCTGAGCTCCACCAGCACCTTCCTGGGGGTCATCTCTGACGACATGGCTTTCTACGACCTCACCAAAGGATTAAGGAAGCCCTCGTCCTTAAACAAGCTCCTGGCTGCCACCACGGGCCCGAGGAGGAAGCCGAAGACCAGAGGGGGCTTCCCTTCGTACTCCTCCCTCTCCGAGGTGATGGAGGAGGAAGAAGAGGGGGTCATTGTGAAGCGCAGACCTGTTTCTGAGCTCTTCTTTGGCCACTAGCCTCTGCCTTCTTTAATTAACGTGGAGAGGCTACTCATGTTCCCTCACAGAAGCCGCTCGGATTCCTTCGCCCCTGTCCCTCTGGATGTTGAAACCAGTGGCAGGGGCTGGCTCCAAAGGCCACTGCATGCAGCCCACCTCTCCGGTGCCTGTGGGAACCACCCTGCTGGCAGAGCAGTGCAGACCTCAAACCCCATCCTGAAAGGGTTAAGAAACTCACCCAAGCCCTGTGTGCCTGGAGGAGGTGCAGCCTGCCTGACCCGTGTTCCTCAGCCAGAGAGCAACAGGCAGGTAAAGAACTGGGTGGTTTGCCCTGGGAGCAGCCGGCTGGCCCTTGGCTACGTGACCCTGGGGCTCGCTAGCAGTGGGCTCCGACTATGTGAGGCAGGAAGGGTGCCCTTCTCTGACGACTCTGACTGTTTTGGTAACGGAAGGGGAATGCTTCTGTTTTGGAAACAAACACTCTGTGCTTACACCTGAGCTTGGCCAACAGCTTCCTCCTGTCGGAAGGACTAGCAGCACCCTCTCGGCTGCCCCTCGCTGCAAGAGAGAGATGGAGGGGCTGGAGCAGGTGCAGAGGAGCAACGAGGCTGGGGAAGGGGCTGGAGGGGGAGGCTGAAGAGGAGGNCTGGACTGGACTGCCCAGGCCAGTGGGGGAGTCCCTGTGTGTGGAGGTGTTGAAGGGCAGCCTGGCTGTGGCCCTGAGTGCCCTGGGGTGGCTGCTGGGGTGATGTTGGATGCTGGGCTGGGCTGGAGGAGCTCAGAGGCCTTTGGCAGCCTCAGTCACTCTGGGATCCTGTGGGTGAATGCTTTTAAAACCCCCAGCCCTGGGCTCTCAAGTCACAGTGACCTCTCTACCTCAGCCCAAAAGCATTTGAATCGTCTCCTCTTCCTCCTCCCGAGTCTGCCCGGGTGGTTGTGCCCACCTGGGTCTCTCAATGACAACTGTGAACGTTGGAACTGGCCTTCATCACTTGATCCGAGTTAAAACCCAACCCTTTGCTGAGGTCTGATAGCGAAAAGCTGAACCGAAACCCCGGGCACAGGATCTCCTGGGTTTCCGGGGAGCAGGCTCAGGCAGCTGAGTTTCCATTTCAGAGGCTCCCGCTGGGCTCTGACCTGCACACAATAAATATTCATCAAAGCCAGGACTTGGTTAGCTCGGGTGTCCTGTGACAGAGCGTCTGCAACACCCTCCCGAGCCCTGTTTATCCCAACAGCAGGAAGCACTGGGCTAGAACTCCTCTTCCTCGTGTTCTGCAGTACAAACAGAGCTGTTCTCTGGCTCACACCACACGTCGCTCCGGAGAGCATCTCTGCTGCAGGCTAAGCACCACCGTGGCAGAGAGATGGTGACCTATGATCAATCTTATTCGTCACTGTTAGGTTGAAGTGAAGAGGCAGAGCGATGACCAGACGCTGCCTGGCTCCTGGGGCCAGGTCTGCTAAACCATCACCTTTACTCTGAAAACACAAGTAACCCCCCTGCGCCGTTCAGAGGGGACAAGGGGATGGCGACCGCTCTGTGCTTGCACCCCGACAGGTGCCTGGGTCTGTGTCCTGCAGCCCTCACTTTGCCTTTCCTCCCAAGGCACTGGCTCCAGGGGTGCTTGACTTCTAGCCTCACCCTTCCCATCGCCTCTGCAGGGTGAGGAAGGCTGTAGGATGGAAGCACTGCCCTCTTCTACTCCTAAAGGTTCCCTCTGAGGTCCCTAGGGCAGGGGTTATGGGTGTGAGAGAGTAACCAGCTGCGTCAGGAGGGTCTGACCCACCTGCTCGAGGAAGAGACTGGATTATTCTGCACCCGTCTGCTTCCGCCCTGAACTCATTAAGTCGTTAGGAGAACGTTCACCAGGCAGCTCCTCATGGCTTCTATATCTGGAGTAGGGGTAAGAGAACAATCCTATTTGCTGGAGGGTGTCCAGCACAGAGCAACGGAGAGGATGGAGGAAGGAGAGCAGCTCCCTGCTGAGGAGAGGCTGAGGGAGCTGGGGCTCTGGAGCTGGGAGAAGAGGAGGCTGAGGGGGGACCTCATTGCTGTCTCTCAGTCTGTGAGGGGTGGGTGTCAGGAGGATGGAGCCAGGCTCTGCTCAAGGGCATCTGGGGACAGGACAAGGGGCACTGGGTGCCAGCTGGAGCAGAGGAGGTTCCCTCTCAATCTCAGCAGGACCTTCTTCCCAGGGAGGGTCCCGGAGCACTGGAAGGGGCTGCCCAGGGGGGCTGTGGAGTCTCCTTCTCTGCAGACATTTGAAACCCACCTGGAGTTGGTCTGGGTGATCCTGCTGTGGCAGGGGGANCAGGCTCAGTCTCTGGTTCCTCTGCTGTCTGTTGGTGTTGAGGCTGAGGCACTGCCTGGTGAGAGGGTTCTGCCTCTGTGTGAGCTGGAAACTCTGCCCAGTCGGGACCCAGCCCAGCGGGGAAAGCTGTTCCTTCATGAGGGCTGCGGGCTGGGTTCCTGCTGGAATCACAGAGCTGGGTTTTCAGGGCAGAGTAAAACCGACTGGAGTTGGAGTCAGGGTTCAAGGATGGGGGGGTTCTGTTTAAAAACAGCCCAACCCGTAAATCCTGCTGTAAGAAAAACGGGGAGAGGGTTGTGCTGCTGTGTCCTGGGCAGAGCGAGAGGTCAGGACTGAGCTAAGAGCTTCATTGCGACACAAACCCCTCAAGGAAATTCCCTGCTCCTCCTTCCTCCGAGGCATCATCGCAGCCGTGAGCTGCTGCTATAGGAGATGCCCAGCGAGCCCTGGTCCTGCTGCCAGAGGAGATGCCCAGAGAGCCCTGCTCCTGCTGCCATAGGCAATGCCCAGCGAGCCCTGGTCCCTGCAGGGAGGTGCTGGCAGTTGGGCAGGGTGGTTGTGACACAGAGCTAGGTAGGGAGTGCTGCAGGCAGGGAGCTCTGGGTGGGGTGGACTGGCCTCTGCCAACGAGTTTGGGTGGTGACTCAGCTTGTTCCACCTCACGGAGCAGGTGAAGGAGCAGGTAGCACAGAGCAGGCTGTGGCCAGGCTGTGCAGTGCCCGGCTCTGCTGGGGTGGGGAGGACACAGGTACCTCAGAGGGATCGCGATGGCGCTGCTGCAGCCCTCCAGAAACACCAGGTGCCTTGGCTTTGGAGTCAAACCAGTCCGTCAGCCTCCCGGGGCTTTGCTGGTGTTGACACGGTGGAGGGTCATGGGAGTGTTCTCCTGGCAGAGCCTTAAGGCTGGGGCTGGCTTCTGAATCCCTCAGCTTGACAGATCCTCCTTCCTTCCACCTCTCAGCCCAACCCCTGCCAGCTCAGCAGGATTTTGCCCTGAGCTGTGGGGCTGAGCTGGGACCCCTGCACAGAGGGTGTCAGAGCTGGGGGGCAGCTGCTGCTGCTGGGGCAGAGCAGAGGCGAGAGATTTTTAAACCCCTAGCCCAGCTGAGAGCCAGGAGCTGCCCTCTGCCCCAGCACAAACCCCAACCCCCCAGCTGAGCGATAGCAGAGACCAGCAAAGCTCGTGTTTGCCTGACCCTGGCTCAGCCCAGCCTTTCACAGATAACTCGGGTCATCTGCTCCTTGGAGCTCTTTGCTCTGAGCAGGATGAGCTCAGAAACCTGCTCTGAATTGGCCTGCAAATGAGCTGCAGGTCTTGGGGTTCCATGCAGAGGGACAGGCTTTGGTCCCCCCGGCTGCAGCTGTTTGAGCAGCGCTGGTGGCAGTCAGGCTCAGGCAGCTCTCTGCACCTCTCTGATCCCTCGTGAGCTCCACGCAGAAACACCCCCAAAACCCTGGGGAGCACAAAGGAGTCTGCTCAAGCGTTCAGCTTCACCCCAAACCCAAGGGGCAGCAGCAGAGTCACCAAGTGACTCCACCAGCAGCCCCCACTGCCCATTGCTCACCCCTTCTCCCCGCTGCTCTCACCATGACCCGCATTCCTGGGATGCAGTCGGCTCTGGAGAGGCACAGTAATTGCAGCAGGACTTGCTCTTTGTAGTGATTCGTGTTAATGGGGAGCTCCCCCCTCAGCACCCTGCTGATGAGGTCGTTAACAGGTTCTTGGCCAGCAGGCAGCTTGGGCTGGGACAGGCAGGGTTTGTTTGCTGCAGGGACAGAGCGGGAGGGCACAGAGCAAAAGCCCCTGGTCCTAACGAGGAGCATTCAGGATCTGGTCCAGTTCCAGCCTCTACTTCATTAATTCATTAGGCAAAGCAACTCGTTAGCACCTCTAGCTCTCGCACTGCGTGAGCAACCCCAGGCTGAGCTGGCACCCAGTGCTGGTTGTGGAGCGGTGGGCACCCATGGGCTGTTCTCAGGCTCCATCAGGAGCACCGAGCGGCCATCCAGCTGCCCACAGAAAGTCAGATAACCTGGATAACAAGAATCCCAGGATAGTTTGGGTTGAAGGGACCTTCAGGCTCATCCCTCCCCACCCAGAGCGCTGCTCTGAGCTCCCAGGTCCAGCCTGGAGTCCAGTCCCACCTGCTGGCCCTGAACAGGACGTTAAAAACCCAACAAACCAACCAGCCCCTTGCCCTGCCCGGGGTTTTGGGGTGATCTGCACCCACAAACACTGCTGGGAGAAAAGCAGGTGATAAAGGGAAGGGCTCTGCATTGAGCTCACACTGGTCCTCCAGCACAAAAAGCTCCTGGGCAGCCTGTAGCTCCCCAGCACAGGGGCTGGCACAGGATTTACTGCAGCAGCTCTGCCAGCAACAGCCCCCAAACCAGCCTGAGCCTTGGTGACACCCAGGATGAGTGGCCAGAGCTGCCCCCAGCAGCTCATCTCCCCCAGTCCCTGCCTGGTGTCTCCCCACACACCCATCACCCTACAGCCTCCTCTTCCTCTCTGGCCTGGCCACCTCTCACACAGCCCAGCAAGGGGTGCTGGAGCCACCAGCCATCTCGTGAGGAGCTGCCACTCAGGACAGGGATCTCGGGAGGGACTGTTCCCACAGCGGCTCCTTCTTGAGGCACTCTGGGCTGTTCTTGCTCGCACAGGATGGGCTGGAGGCCACCAGCAAGACCTCTGGCTGTTCGGGCAGCATCTCTTACTCTCCAAACCAAGACTCCCTCTCAGCCCGTGTTTTCTCTCCATGGATTTATCGAGGGGGTGACTCAGCCCTGGGGCTCACGTGGCATCTCCGAGCCTCCCCACGGCCCTTCCTGCCTCCCTTCTCTTAGCAGGGGAATCCATGTGCTGCTTCCCCAGCGCCGTTGGCGAAGGCCGGAGGCTGCGTGATTCCAGCCGCCTGCTCCTGCCGTGACGGGTACGTGGGCTCCCTTCGGGCTGGGGAGCTGAGCTGTGCAAGAGCTGCTCATGCAGCTTATTTTTAAACATTTATTCAGCTGGTTGCCATGAATTCCCAGAGCCGGGAGCACAGCCTTCTTCTCTCCTTATGAAACACAGAGAGCTCCTCCTGCACCGAGAAGGTTGGCGTTAACCCCGCAGCTCCTCACTGAGCAGCGGGCACGCAGCACAGCCCAGCACCCCCCTGCTGCAGGGAACCAGGCCGGGGTTTAATGGAAAAGGAACTCAAAGCCTTCCTCTTCGTGCCCGAGAGGCTGAACCCACAGCTCCTGCTGCAGCAGAGACTCCCCCTCCCTGCGCAGGGAGCGCGACTGCAACCGAGCTGCTGCCCCTCGGGTTCCTGATGCTGCTGCCCGTGAGGGACCGCCCGCTGGCCCCTCGCTCCAGCCCACCCCTCCAGCACTCACCCACCCCTCCAGCTCGGAGCAAGCAGGGTGTCTTCTTACCCTGACACCAAACCCACTGTCTTGCCCGCAGTCTCCCCCCTGGCACTGCCTGTGCGTGGATGGACGCGAGTGGCAGGGCTCGTTCCTGAAACCCACCACGGAAAACCACCCACAGCCCTCCCACAGCTCCCCACGGGGGAGAGATGCAGGCTCTGCGCATCTCGCCCCCTCCCCAGCCCTGCCGGGGTAGCTGTAATTAACCCAGCAGACAGCTCCAGGCAGGGCTGAGCGCCCTTGGAGGTGCTGGGCTCGGTTCCCTGGGCTCTGCAGACAGCAGCAGCAGGATGCTCAAAGGGTTCCACTGCCTGCAGGGTCAGGCAGCAGCAGCAGGGGATTTCCTGCCTGCTCAGCCCCGAGGGGCAGGAGCAGGGAGCTCCTTCATTCCTCACATTCCCCCTGCACACCTCACCGGGGTGAGAAGTAGCTCAGCAGGTCACGGCACTGCTGAACTGCCGAGGCCCTGGAGCTCTGGAAGCTGTGCAGGGCTCTGGGGAGGGAGCTGGGGCTCTGGAGCTGGGAGAAGGGTGAGGGGGGACCTCATTGCTGGCTCTCAATCTGTGAGGGGTGGGTGTCAGGAGGATGGAGCCAGGCTCTGCTCAAGGGCATCTGGGGACAGGACAAGGGGCACTGGGTGCCAGCTGGAACAGAGGAGGTTCCCTCTCAATCTCAGCAGGACCTTCTTCCCAGGGAGGGTCCCGGAGCCCGGGACCAGGCTGCCCAGGGGGGCTGTGGAGTCTCCTTCTCTGCAGACGTTCCAGCCCCGCCTGGCTGTGTTCCTGTGCCACTGGGTCTGGGGGATCCTGCTGTGGCAGGGGGACTGCACTGGATGATCTTTCCAGGTCCCTTCCCATCCCTCATGGGTCTATGATTCTATGAGCTGCTGGGAAGGAGCAGAGCGTGTAGGCTGCCCCAGTCTAAAGCACCCTGGGCAGAGGCAGCAGGGTGCCACTGCAGGAGGGAAGGCTGGAGTACTGGAACTGATAACCGTGGAATCACAGGGTTGTTTGGGTTGAAAGGACCTTAAAAGTCACCCAGTGCAACCTCCCTGCAGCGAGCAGGGCCATCCTCAGCCCAAGCAGGTTGCTCCGAGCCCCTCTCTACAGAGGAAGACGTTTAAGGACTCATGCAAACTGCTGTGGAGGGAGCAGCTCACCCAGAGGATGTGGCTACCTACCAGCTGCCCCAGGCTGTCCTCTCTCCCAGCAGCTAACAGCAGCCTGGCCTCTCTAGCTCACACAGAGCGGGGACGGAGTCTCCTTGGACCCAACCATCCCAACCACATCCATTCCCCATCCCAGCTCCTTCCCGTTTAGTGACTGCTCAGGCCACCCCCAAGGGGAAGGAGCAGTAGGAACAAGCAGCTCCTCTCAGGGATGGAGTCACCCCAGCCAGGACATCCCCCCCCATGAGAGAGTAAAGGGAACAGGGAACAACAGCCTGTGGAAGAGAAGCCCAAACCCCTTAGCAGCTGCCCTGTTCACGCTCTGGGTCTGTAGCTGGGGGGGAACTCTCCTCTCACAAAGCAAAACACCCTGCAGCTTGAAACAGAGCAGCACGGCAGCATCGAGGCAGCCTTCACCTGGGAGGGCTTCACCAGGGCACTGACGTGGAGCCTTTGGAGCGGAGCTCTCTCCTCCACTCGCTGGAGCTGAGCTTTCCCCCTCCTCCAGCACTTGCTGGCGACTGCAAACTGCTTCCACCCCCAACCCCGACAGTGCTGCTCGAGAAAGACCCTGGGAGACTCCAGTGGGGACTCTGCAAACCACAGAGCAGGAGGAGATTCAGCCTTTATTGGTCCCCAAAGTGCCCGTGCAAGCTGCCTTCATCCCCAGTCAGCTCTGCTTGATGCCCACGAGGACAACCCTTCTCATCTGCTAGAACCTACTACTGAACAGACCTCGGGGACTCCGTGGAGCCAGGGGTGCCAGGGTGGGTTCCTCCCGTCAGAGCAGCTGACTGGGCACCCGGCCGCAACGAGGAGCAGCCCCGCAGCGGTCCCTACGGCTCTGTGCCACCTCCACGCTCCAACACCCAGGGCATTTTCCCTTCCCCGCGCTCAGCCCACCCGTGGGGAGGGGAAGTATCGCCGGGGTGATGCCAGTCCGCAGAGAGATGGGCAGAGCACCAGAAGGGCAGGTGCTCTCCACAGCAAGAGGAGCCACTCATCCTACGGGCTGTTTGCAAAGCCCTACGGGCAGTTGCACAGCCCATCCGGAGGGGAAGGTGGGTCCAGCGTGTGCCCAGGGGATGCCCAGGTCCTCTAAGCCCTTGCAGAGGCCGTGGCACCAACGGGGGTGGCAGAACTCAGCCGCCCGAGCCCAGGGCTGGTCCCAGAAGCAGAGGGTCTGCCGCTGGCTGTCAGAGGGGGAGGCTTTGCTCAAGGTTTTCTAGTTGCTCTTCGAGGAGTCTAATCTGCTCCTCAAGGTCCTTCTGTTCAATCAGCAGGGAGGTCTTGAGCTGCACGAAGCGGCGGTAGTCCTGGAGCTGCTGCTCCGTCAGGTACTTGGCCAGGATGCCCGAGACGACCCTCTCCCTGCGGTCCAGGTTCTCTTTGAGGTCTCTGGCATCGTCCCGCTGCCTGCAGAGGAGTCTGTGCCGCTCGTGCAGCGATTGCTGGGGTCGGGGGTGAGAAAACAGAGCAGCACCCAGTCAAACCCCTGCATCCCCAGCAGACTGAGCCTCTCTCTCCCCTGGCGCTCAGTTACTTCCCCATGTGGGCTCTGCCTTCCGCAGGAGGGGTTTGGGGTTCCCTCCCCCCCCTTTGAATTACTAATTGAAAGGTAAAGACACCCAGTCAGCCCCAGCAAAGGCTCCCTTCTCCTGTCCTGCCCTCAGGATCGATAGGTTTAACCCTCTGCTGATGGTCCAGCACCCTCGGTCGGTCCTCGTTGGAGGGGAAGCTCTCTACGCCCCCCTGCTCGGGGGATTTTATGGGGGGTCTGTGGCCAGGGAGCCAATGTCCCATCACGAGGATGCTGGGGCTCGCAGCCCCAGGTGGGTGCAGGACAGTGACTCTTGACCAGCACTGCTCCTGGGGGCAGATCTGGGTCCCTCACTTCAAGAAAGAGATCAAGAGGCTGGAGTGGGGCCAGAGGAGCAGCGAGGCCGGGGAAGTTACCAGGGGAGGGGGAAAGAAGAGGCCAACTGCTTAAGACCCCTGAACAAAGAGCCCTCTGGAGCCCAGGTGGGAGCTACTGCACAGGGAGCCTCAGACCCTCTGCCCCACAGCCCAGTCCACTCTGCTTCAGCACTGGGGACTCAGCCCATTGCCTGGCACCGGGCAGCAGGGAAGACTTCTTCACAGGAGGGACCCTCAGCCCTTGGCACTGGCTGCCCAGGGAGGGGGTTCAATCGCCATCCCTGGCTGTGTTTCCCAGTCAGGGGGATCTGGAGCTCAGGGTCTGGGGGTGGGATGGGACAGCCGGGGTCAGGGCTGGCCTGGAGGAGCTGGAAGGGCCTTCCCAACCTAAAGGACTGTATGGCTGTACAAGGTACCCCGCTGCTCACCTTCTCCTCAGCATCTGTGCTGCCATCGACCCTGCTGAGGGCGTTCTGGACACGGGCAAGGCGGCTGGACAAGCAGAGCAAGAGGCTGACAACCTTCTCCAGGTCCCCGATGAACATGAGGTAGCGCTCGAACTCGTTGGCTTTGCAGACAGCCCGCACCGTCGCCTCCAGCTCCTCTCCCCGCCGGGAGCACTCCCTGCCTTCCGAGAGGACCAGCTCCCTTTCCTCCCACAGCGCCTGCAGCTTCGACCGGAGGCAGGAGATGAGCTCCAGCTGCAAAGGGAAAGGCAAAAGCCCAGAGAAGTCCTTTACTGCCCAAGAGAACCCCTAGAACTTCCAGAGAGGGGAGGGGGTCTCTCCTCAAACCTCTTGGGCCGCTTGAACTCATTGGAAGCTCTGGGAAACGGGGGGAAAGGGGGATTTTTCTGAGCTCCACTTAATTCTCCAACTATGGAAATGAAATTACTGGTAATCACCTTAACCTCTGATATAATCCCAGCTCAGGGGGCTCGCAGGCAGGCAGAAGCCAAGAGCAGTGAGGATTACAGGGTGATTACGCGTGGCTGCGCTCTAAGACGCCAGCGTGAAGTCCCAGCTCCCTTTCCAGGCTGAGCAGGAGCTGACTGCAATTCCTGTCTGATCTGCACAGAGCAGGGTGGTGCCAAGGGTGTCCAGGGTGCTCAGGGCACCCCCGGTGCCTGGGTAGTGAACCAAGCAAGGGAGGATGCTGGATAAGGTGATAGGGAGACAATGCTCTGAGAGAGGAGCAGCAGCAGAGCCCCATCATCTCCTGCAGACATCAGCACCAACCACCACGAGCAGGAGCAGCAGTGAGGGATCACAGAATTCTTCAGGTTGGAAAAGACCCTGGGGATCTTCCCAGGGAGGGTCCCGGAGCCCTGGAAGGGGCTGCCCAGNGGTCCAGCCATCACCCCTACTCCACAAAGCTCCCGCTCAAACCAGACCCCTCAACACGATCCTGAAACCCCTCCAGGGACAGCAACTCTACCCCCTCCCTGGGCAGCCTGTGCCAGTGCCCACCCACTCTGTCTGGGAAAAGTGCTCCCTACTGCCCTGTGGTCAGTAGAGACCAGAACTCCAGCAGCTGGGGGACCAGGATGCAGAGGTAGCTGGGAGGGGATGCTACCGGGGTAGGAGTCAGGGGTAAAGACACCCACAGCAGCAGATGTGACAGTAGCCACCCCTGCTGCGTGGTGGTGGAGAGCCAGGGCTGCTCTGATGGGCAGCTACCTACTTTCTTAGGAGTGATGTCGTCCAGGTCATCTGAGCCCTCCCTGCTCCTGTTGAGGAGCTGGTTTGCCGCTGAGGTAGGACCCTCTGTCCTCTGCTTGGTGTCGTGTCCAGCTTCGGGGGACTCTGTGGCCTCTCTGCTACTCCTCCTGCCGCTGGAACAGAGAACAAAGACCATGGCAAACACTCTGAGAGCCCTGCTCTCAACCACTGAGGGTGGTTTTAGCCACCTTGGCTTCTCCATCACCCCCCTCTCCCCTCGCAGCAGCAGTTTTCTAATCTCTTCCAAGATTTAAAGCCAAAGGTTTGCAGCCCGGGTTTGTGTTGGGGTTGAGGAGGTCGGGCTGACCCACGGTACCCCGTCACACAGCCAGCGCCTCAGCTACACCCTGATACCACAGAATCACAGTCCTCCTGGCTGGGAAGGACCTCCAGGATCACCCAGCCCAGCCCTCACCCCAACAGCTCCCCAACCCCCAGACCATGGCCTCAAGGGCTCTAGCTACTCGGTTTTTAACCCCCTCCAGGGATGGGGACTCCATCCCCTCCCTGGGCAGCCTGGTCCAGTGCCCAACCACTCTCTCAGCCCAGAGCTGCTTCCTCAGATCCAATCTCACCCTCCCCTGATGCAGCTTGAGGCCACTGCCCCTCGTCCCAGCATTAGGAACTGGGGAGAAGAGCCCAGCAGCAGCCTCCTACAACCTCCTGTGAGGGAGCTGTGGAGAGCAGTGAGGTCTCCTCTCAGCCTCCTCCTCTGCAGGCTATGGACATCACAAAGCTGAAACCCTTTGTTAATGAAACCAAAAGAACCCCCTCCCACCTCTCATCATCTCCCTGCTACCACAGCCGTGAGAGAGCTCCCAGCACAGGGGAGCTGGCTCTGTGTGCTCACCGATCATCCCTCCTGGGCTGTAGCTCTCCCCTCCTCGGCCGGGCTTTCCCCAGCACGGCGACGCTGGCGGGGAACAGAGCCTCCATCAGCTCCAGGACCGTGCTCCTGACGGGATGAGGCGTGAGGACAGGGACCAGAGAGCTGTCTTTGGCAACGATCTCCATGGCGAGCTCCTCGCACCGCTGGTCCTCAGGAGACTGCAGTGTCCTTTCAGGAGGAGAGGTCTCTCTGGCAGCCAGAGAATCGTCTGGGCTGCTGGGTACCAGCACGTCCTTCACCACTGACCCTGTGGCCACGGCTGCATCCCCCCGGGGAGCTGACGCTGCGTGGCAGCGGGTTCCTGGCTCCTGGGGAGCTGCAGGCTGCTGCTCTGGATGCCTGACCAGAGCGTTGTCCTTCGAGGACTTTGTTCTGCCCTCCTCCTCCAGCTGAGCATCGTCCTCGCTTCCTCTTCTTGGGGCAGGAATGGAGGTTTCAGGAGTCAGCTCCTGACTACGTGGACACCCAGTTGTGTCCTTGTCGTTGCCCTCGTGATGCTCAAATCCATCCTTCTCTGGACCACGGGAACTAGAAGAGAAACAACAGCTCCTTCAGCCTGAGAGCCCTCCTCTGCCCAGACCCACCTGCTGGTCCCCTCCACCGCTCGCATCGTCTCCTCTCTTGATCACTCTGTGGAAAGTCAGGTGCCACCAGTCCAGTTCGTTCTGCCTGGGAAAAGCCCTCTCTCTGGTTCTGAGGCTGCAGGACCAGAGCAGCACAGAGAGACAACTGCCCTGCTCCCAGCTGGGCACTGAGGGGCTGCAGCGGGGCCAGAGAAGGGCAGCGGGGAGAGGGCTGGAGAAGAGGGACTGTGAGGAGGGAGCTGGGGCTGTTTAGTCTGGAGAAGAGGAGGCTGAGAGGAGACCTTAGTGCTCTCTCCAGCTCCCTCACAGGAGGTTGGAGCGAGGCTGCTGCTGGGCTCTTCTCCCAATTCCTAATGCTAGGATGAGGGGCAATGACCAGGGGAGGGTGAGACTGGGTCTGAGGAAGCAGCTCTTTGCTGGGAGAGTGGCTGGGCACTGGACCAGGCTGCCCAGGGAGGGGATGGAGTCCCCATCCCACAACCAAGAACCTAAAGCCCTTGAGGCCACAGTCTGGGGGTTGGGGAGCTGCTGGGGTGAGGGCTGGGCTGGGTGACCCTGGAGGTCCTGTCCAGCCAGGAGCACTCTGTGATTCTAAGGGGCAGTGACAAGTCTAGCAGCACCAGCCTGCACTGAGTGACCCCCAGCAAATCAGCAAACCCCTCTGAGCCACTGAATCGGGGCAGACTCTGTCCCCCCCAGCCACGCTGCCCTTGCTGTGACCGAGTCCAGGTCCTTTGCTGCCCTGATGCTGCTCCTCGGAGCAGGAAGTTAACCCCCTCCTCTCTGGCTGTCTGGGTGCAACCAGCACAGCAGGGTTTGAAGACCCCCCCACCCCAGCCCCCTACCGGAGCACCTAGCCCTCAGCACTGGCCACACAGCAGCTCTTTGCAGACGCTGTTTGCTCCAGAGCTCAGAGGAGGGAGCTGTGATCTCAGGGATCTGCAGAGCAGCTGCCTGGGCAAGAGCAGCTCAAATCCTCTCTGCAGCAGAAACCTTCACTCAGTGCCCAGCTCACCCAGTGCCCAGCTCACTCAGTGCCCATCTCTCTCAGTCCCCAGCTCTCTCAGTGCCCAGCCCACCCAATGCCCAGCTCTCTCAGTGCCCAGCTCACCCAGTGCCCAGCTCACTCAGTGCCCAGCTCACCCAGTGCCCAGCTCACCCAGTGCTCAGCTCACCCAGAGCCCAGACAAGAGAAGCAGCTCAGCAGATGGGAGTTCCCACAGTGACAATAAAAGACCCCAAGACCCCAGGACAGAAGTCGACCCCCCCAGCTGCCACTGCAGTTCCCACGCCCTGGGCTCAGCCCTACCTGGGGCTGTCGAGGCAGCTCTGGCCGTGCTGGGACGGTACCTCTGCTCCACCGACACCTCTGTCCGAGTCCTGGAACAGAGAACAAACAGCACCCGAGGACAGGCTGACTCCTCTGTCTGTTACCCCCAGAAGCAGTAGAGGGCCGAGTAGCTGACCCCGGTTGTGCTGGGGTAGTTTAGTTTGTCAGTTTGAGCTTGATTTTGTTCAGGTTTGGGTCAGAATCCTAGAATCCTCAGGGACGGGAAGGGACCTGGGAAGATCCTCCAGTGCAGTCCCCCTGCCACAGCAGGATCCCCCAGACCCAGTGGCACAGGAACACAGCCAGGCGGGGCTGGAACGTCTGCAGAGAAGGAGACTCCACAGCCCCCCTGGGCAGCCCCTTCCAGTGCTCCGGGACCCTCCCTGGGAAGAAGGTCCTGCTGAGATTGAGAGGGAACCTCCTCTGCTCCAGCTGGCACCCAGTGCCCCTTGTCCTGTCCCCAGATGCCCTTGAGCAGAGCCTGGCTCCATCCACCCCTCAGATCTAGAGACAGAATCCCCAGCTGGGTTGGGTTGAAGGAACCTTCCAGCCCCTCCAGTGCCACCCCTGCAGGGAGCAGGACCATCCCCACCCAGAGCCCCAAGATCCAACCTGACCTGGGATGCTGCCAGGGATGGGGCTGCTCCCAGCTCTCTGGGCACCCTGGGCCAGGCTCTCAGCACCCAAAGCTTCCTCCCTGGTGCAAGTTGAGGCCGTCTCCTCTCTACCTAGCATCTGTTCCTTTGGAGATGAAGCTGCTGTGTCCTTCCCCTCCCATTCTATCAAGCTAAGGAATTCAGTCAGGATTCCTCCCCAGAGGAATCAGGATTCAGTCAGGAATCCTCCCCAGAGGATGCTCAGAGGGAGAGGGCCACAAGTGCTCTCCCTCCCCTCCCTCTCACCTGTGTGGAAGCAGCAGGGGTTGATTTGGATCTCTGGCGAACTCTCCCCAGCCCTGCATCTCCTGCCTGGGGGAGGCTCTCTGCTGACACGCTCTTGATGCTGCAGCTGCCCTCCTCTTCCCTGGGAGAGGGCTTGTGCTCGGGGGCGACCGCAGCAGCAGCGCTGGCATCGCACCCACCGGTCACCCTCAGCGGGGGAACCAGTGCCAAAGGAGGGACAGCGTCTGGGGGTTTCTCCTTAGAGAAGACGTGGCAGGAGCCCTGGGTGCTTTGCACCCTCCTGCTCCCACTGGGATTGGAAGCCTTGCCAGGGGGCCACTTGGGATGCGACAGCCTGTTCTGCAGGGGGGGTTTGTGCGGAAGGAGGTGCTGGGAGCCGCCCGGGCGCTGGCTGATCTTGCGCTCCATGTATGCCACGAGTGCAGTGTGCTGGATCTGCTTCAGCTCCGTCCTGGAGATGCTGGAGCTGGAGAGAGCCCTCCCCCTGCTCTCCAGAGCCTTTCTCCTCGCAGCCACTGCATCCTGCTCAGAGCTTTCCTCCCTGACCCGACTCCACGACTCCTTCTCCGCCAGCTGGTCGAGCTTCTCGGGCTCTGAATAACAGAGCTTCTTCTGCTCCGCTGCCACCCTTCTCCTCCCCCCCGTTCGACCCCTTTGTGGCCTCTGGATTTCTTCTTCTCTACTGATGCTTCCCACGGATTCAAGATGAGAAGGGGAACAGGGAGCGGGTCTGGCCTCATCATCAGCGGCACTGGTCAACGAGAAGGACCTAAGGTGTCCGATGGTCGGCCTCCTCGAGGGCTTCTGTCTCAGCCTGACGGGCAAACTCATCTGCAAGTCCTTCCTTTTGAAGGAGGTTTCCCTCAGCACCTTCTTCTGAGCCACTTTGAGTTTCTCTCTGTAGTCATCCTTGAAACTCTCCTCCGTGGACGAAGCCGGACTCCCAGAGAGGAGATCTTCAGCCTCATCAGAGCTGCTGCCAGGGTGATGCTTGCTCCTCGGAGCCTGCCTGCCTTCCCTTGGTCCCTGCAGGCACCGCACTGGGGCCGAGTGGCTGCTGGCTGGGGACTCCTTGCTGGAGTTCCCCGAGTCCTCCTGGCACTGGGGGAGCTTGTTGTGCTGCAGGATGCCGCTGGTTTTGCCCCTGGACAGATAGTAGAGCAGGGGAGTCGTCTGCCTGGTTATCTGTCCAGCACCAGGATCACTCTGCAGCCGCCGGGAGAGCCGGCTTGGCAGCTCAGGCTGACGTCCCAGCTCAGGAGCAGGAGGCTCCCCTTGCTCCAGACACCTGCTAGGGTCAGGACTGCTGCCGTTTATGGGGTGTTCTTTCTCGACCTCTGGTGAAAACAGCAGTGGGGGATCCTCCTTCGCTCGCAAGGAGGGCTCCTGGCTGGTGGCAGCGCAGCAGCGCTCCGTGCCCTGACCCAGCCCCGCTCCTGCTGCGCTGTAGCTGCGGGATGCTGACGGCCTCTGCATCCTGCCCGATGGATTCAGGAGGGGATCCCTCCCATCACTGCCTTCACAGTCGTAGCCCTGGTTGCCCTCGAGGCAGCCGTTCAGCTCCCTGGAAGCACTTTTAGCTGGAAGAGCGTTCTCCACGAGGTTTAGGTCACAACAGTCCTCAAACACCTCCTGGTCCCCATCCCAGTGGAGCTCGGCACAGGGGGGGCACGGAGCACAGGGCAGGGAGCCTCTAGGCTGGCTGGGCTGTGACCCAGAGCTTCGCAGATGGGCTACTCCAGAGATGGGCTTGTTCACCCCGCAGGGAGACTCTCTGTCCCCCTGGGCATCGCTGAGAGCCCTGGGGTGGCTGTGAGCCGGGTGACAGCCCCGGGGGTTCATCTCTCCGGGAGCTCTGTGAGCGTGAAGGGAACCGTAGGCAGAGGGGATTGTAGGGGGGGTTGCCACAGAGCCCCTCTTCAAATACTCCTGAAAGATGAACGAGGAGGGCCTGCTGCAGACCTGCGGGTTGCTCCTCCTCACGGGACCTTGACACCGACTCCACTCCCCGTCTTCCTCAGCCTTTACCCCCCGAGGTTTTGCTAGAGGTGCCTCCTTTGTGGAATCAGGAGGAGGGCTCTTGCTTTCCAGAGCCTCTGCCCTAAGCACCCTCAAGTCTTGCTCTGCAGCGTCCACCCTGTGCCCCCCCCAGGGCACGGCCCCGTCCGCCAGCCGAGCGTCCCGGGTACACGGACCCGCCTGGGCGCTGCTCTCCCCGTCACCTCCAGAGCTCCGTCTGCCTCTGGAGCTCTCAGGGTGCCTGGTGATTCTATGGCTGTTGAGTTGCACGGGAGGAGCCCAGGGAGGTGCCCCCAGCAGTCCCTGAGGGAAGGCCCCTCGGGTCGGAGCGCTGGCGCTGCTGGGGATGCTCAGGTCGGGTGCCTGGTGCGGATGAGGGCACCCCAGCTCAGGGTTTGCAGCCCCGGGGCTGTAGATGCCTCTGACGTATTCAGAGTCCATGTATGGTGCCCGCTCGGGGGGCAGACAGCACTTGGCACCGGGGCACGGGTACTCGGGAACACTGGACCCCCCCGAGAAAGAGCTGTAAGCAGAGTCTGCTCTTCCAGGGAGGTGCAGGAGATGGTCTGCACCGCCGAGCGACTTCACCGGGCAGAGACCATCATCACTGCCCGGAGACCCCACGGGCTCTGCCAGCTCTCCAGTTCTGCCCGCTCGCCTGGGAGGCCACCTGTCCAGCCCATCCCCGGGGGAGTCCATGCTGCAGCATCCCCAGAGGTCCAAGCCCGATTACAAACCCACAGCCACGGGGCTAGAGAAGGGCTTCCTCCTCTGCAGCTGCATCCCAGTAGAGTCTGGAGGATCCTGAAAGGAAAGAGAGAGACGTGAAAACCTCCCTGGGAGGATGCTGGTGGCACTGGGGGAGGTCGGCAGCACGCAGGCTGGAGGTGAGAGGGTGAAGGCAGTGGTCAGAGCAGCTAGAAGTAACTGCCTGGCTTCAGTAGCCATCAGGACCTGGGGGTGATCCCTTCCTCTACCACAAAGAGCAACCAAGTCCCTGCTAAGCAGAGCTCCCTCTGTTACCTCTAGCAGTCTGCACACAGCGCTCGGAGATGCCCTCTCGTGATCACAAACCATCAAGGGCCAGAACCCAAAGGGGTTTGAGTCTGCCTAGAAATAAATCAGAGGGGCTGGAAATCAGCCCCCTCCCCACTCCTCCAAGCCCTCCACGGGATCCCCCAGACCGAGTGGCACAGGAACACAGCCAGGAGGGGCTGGAAGGTCTCAGGAGGTGCCAGAAGCTGCCCGGGATGAAACCCTGTGGGAACCCCCATCCCGTGAGAGCCCAGCAGGCAGATTCCTCTGTCTCTCGTATCTCTGCTGGAGGGGTCACCATGGTGCCCCCCTAACCTCTCCCAGCAGCTCCGCTGCTCCGCTGCTGCTATTAATAGAGCCAGCCAAGTTGTCTGGGTTGTGCTGGCACCTTTCCCCTGGAGCTGATGGAGCCTCCTTGATTTACAGCCACAGCTGGGCTCTGTCCTTCCCCAGCCAGGGGCAGAACCCAAGGAGCAGCTGTGCTGGGGGCTCTGTCCATCAGCGGGAGCTCTCAGGGCGGCTGCAGGTCTCCCCTCATGATTTCAAGCAGCCTGTGTGAGGTTGACGGGGTGGGTGGAAGCAGTAAAGGATCTTCCTCTCGGGCTTTGAGAGCAGAAACAACAGGCAATCCCACTGCAGCCCCTTCAAAGACATCAGGGCTCTGGAACATGGGCAGCACCACAGGGCTGCTGGAGGACACCGCAGCACCCCGGGCACCAGAGACCTCCTGTCGCCCATCGGAAGGCACCCACAGCCCTTCCTTGAGCTCCTGGGAGAAGCACTAGATAAACAGGAGGACATTTCCCCGCACTGGGTGCCCTCTGGACCCAGCCTGGCCACGGCTCACAGCAGGCACCTCTGCTTTGCTTGAGACCATGGCTGTGGTTTCAGAGCCTTGCAGAGACCGTAAACCCCCCCAGACAATTCCAAAGGGCTTCTGTGGACTGGAGCAGCGTGGGGATGGTTGAACATCTGCAGGCATCGACAGTCTGACAGCTAAACTGATGGCTGAGGGCACAGGTGCCACCTGTACCCAGAGGGAGAGGGACCCAAGGCCCTGGCTGCAGCGTTGCTGACGTCGGGGTTTCAAGGACCTGGTGAAACTCCCCTCTCTTTCACACACGAGAGGAACATTCGGGTCCTTAAAGCTCAACAAGGACCTCATTGTTCTCCTCAGGTGGGAGAACACCCTCCCCTGATCCCCTCTGCCTCCTGCCAGGCTGTAACACCGGGGGCACATTCCAGCCCGGCTCACGGGGATTTCACTGGGAACCTCTGCGAGGAACAAGGAGAACGGGAAATCAAGAGGGTGGCAGAGCCCAGAAGAGCAGAGGAGGAAGGGAAGTGAAGGAACAGAGTGGGACTCGGTGCCCTAGGGAGAATCACAGGATCCTTAGGGATGGGAAGGGACCTGGAAAGATCCTCCAGTCCAGTCCCCCTGCCACAGCAGGATCACCCAGACCCAGTGGCACAGGAACACAGCCAGGCGGGGCTGGAACGTCTGCAGAGAAGGAGACTCCACAGCCCCCCTGGGCAGCCCC
>VZRI01001081.1:6862-24294 GCA_013397515.1 Upupa epops
CCCCTCCACAACCTCCCTTCAGGGAGTTGTAGAGGGCAATGAGGTCCCACCTCAGCCTCCTCTTCTCCAAACTAACCATGCCCAGCTCCCTCAGCATCTCCTTACACTGCTGGGTCCTAGAGAAACCCTTATGAGCTTGGTAGCTCTGTTCTGGACCCGTTCCAGCATCTCCATGTCTTTCCCTTGTCCTGCTGACCATGCTCTTCCTGATCCAGACCAGGATGCTGTTGACACCCTGCTGGCTCCTATGAAGCTGGCTGTCTGCCATTACCCCTAAGTCCTGTTCTGCTGGGCAGCTTTCAAGTCCCTCATCCCCCAACCCGTAGCGGTGCCTGGGGTTCTTGTGACTGAAACGCAGGAGCCTGCACTTGGTCTTATTTTTAGACCAAGTCTAAAAATTTTTATTGGTCTTAATTTATTTCTATATCTAATAGATATTGGAGTTAGAAATAGAAGAATACAGTTCCTTTATAACTTTAGAAGTTTTAAAAATAAAGTTTTAGGGGAATACATACATTTTACAACAATTACTCTCAACGTAGGCATTTGGTCTCCTATTTCAGGAGAGAAAGAGAGATGGAAATTACCAGCCCATGCAGGAATCACTCAGATTCCTGCAGCAGGATCGGAAGAATTGCTGTTTGGAGAAGCCTGCCTTTCTCCTCTGACTACAGATTGTATTGAGCAATCGGTTTGTACTTGATTCCTAACATTTAGACAGCTAAAATTAGGCAAAATAAATTCCACCTTATGTTAAACACTTCTCCATGAAGGCAGAAACATGGAGAAGACTCTGAGGTGCAAGATAATGGGATTATCTGCATTGCTTGTGTCAAGGGTGCACTGCGGAGCCTCTGGTTTTCATCCAAGCTCCTAGTATGCAATGCACAGAGCAAACACAAACCAAGAGAACACACCTTAACAGAGCTTACTCATTCATCGCTGATACTTGGTGGCCTACCTGTACAATCCAAGAATTTCCATCAGGTATTGCTAGACCCTGCTAACCCTCTCATTAAAAGAGTTTAGATAGTTACGCAGGAAATAAAAAGCTGATGATTCATTTTGCTGTTACAGAAGGAATAACATGAGTTGGAATTTATAAATTATTCTTTTTGTCATAGAATGCATAATGAAACCCGATTTTTGTTCGTCACTTGCTTATTATTAATTTAACAGGCACAGAGTGTAATATATTTTCTCCAATTCCACTTATTTTTATTAATTGAAGTCTTCCATTTCAGCTTGAGCATGGTGACCAAGAAGAACGCAGTGTTGAGGGAAGGAAGGCACAAATTAAACAAGCCTTCTTGAATTTAAGGTCTTCTGATTTACATAGCAGTCTGCTCAGCAGAGAAAATGATTCTATTACCCACAACAGAACGCTCACCTCATTATGGAAGAGTGGTGCACTCCGTGTTAATGAAACCACAGACAACAACACAGGGATTGTGAAGGGCTCATTGTGGATTCAGCTGCTTATCTGGTTGCAGAAACATGCAGGAGGGTATGTAAACACTTTATCCTCTCTCCCTCTAATATGCAACAGGTTTTAAGGGTGATGAAATGAATAGCATTACATAAAGGTTTTCATAGAAAACATTTATTTCTATGTGTTTAAATATAAAATATCACTCCTCCAATAACTGCCCTCATTCCAGGACCTACTCGGGATATTTCTCTTTCTCTGGAGAAAACAACACAGAAGTTATTAACACAGACAGGAAGTTTGTTAACTGTTCCTTTCTGAAGACATCAGTGATATGTATGAGTATATATGGGGTATCACTTGAAATGCATTCCCTTGATTTTAGAAGAGGCATATATTATTTATGCTGCATTTCTCAGATTGAAAGCTGTGCAAGTCTTGGGAGTTTTAGAGGAACTCTGTAGAGCACAGGCAGAGCAGATGCTGTAAATCTGTGTCAAGTGCATATTTGGAAAGAAAAGCAATAGAGTCACTTCTGGTTCTGTCCATGTTGCACAGCTGTAGTGACCTTGAAGGCTTCCTTTGTCTTTTGAAGTGAATCCTCGAGTGCCCACAGTGTCTTGCTCCAGGAAATCCCTCCAGGATGCCCTGAGCACAGACTGCTTAGAGGAAACTGGTGGGAAGAAGCTGCCCATTCAGTGTCCATCAGAACATCCTTAGGCACCCTGTGAATTACTCTGACATGGAGCACACCCAACACCCAGTAACCCCCAGCACAGGTCCCAGCTGAGGAGAAAAGGGATGAGCTGAACCAACAGCACTCCATACAGAGTATCTGTGGCCTATTCAACAAATCCATATACAATCAGGTTCTTCTTATCACAAATAAATCTCTAACCTCATGTGACAGTCTTGCACCATAAGGACATAATTGGTTGCCACGCACAAATGACCTGATGGTCCCACTATGACAAAGGCACTATAAGTGTGGTAAACAGTATAGACAAAGCTTCTCATCCTTTATTCAAGTCTCCACCAACCATTTGCCAATACCTAGGGCTGATAAGCAGCCACTCTCAGTTTGGAAGCAGATCGGAAGCCTCCAGATATGACTAGCTAATCCAGTAGGAGCTAAACAGTGTTCTCTCTTTGGGCAAGGTTTTCCTGTGGTGGCTCCCAGAGCCTTTAGTTTCATCTGCCTTAGATTCACCACCATGTCATGTTCTGGAGATATACTGTGCAGGATATGTCAGTATAGCCCCCTCACCACACATCTTACCCCAGGGACCAGTACAGGCTGAGGACTGACCTGCTGGAGAGCAGCATAGGAGAAAGGGACCTGGGGGTCCTGGTGGCCAGCAGGATGACCAGGAGACAGCAATGGACCCTTGTGGCCAAAAAGGCCAATGGCATCCTGGGGTGAATTAGAAGGGGGGAGTCATTAGTAGATCAAGAGAGGTCTTTCTCCCCCTCTACTCTGCACTAGTGAGACGGAATCTGGAATCTTGTATAAAGTTCTGGGCCTCTCAGTTCCAGAAGGACACAGCTGCTAGAGAGAGTCCAACACAGAGCTACAAAGATGATGAAGGGAGTGGAGCATCTCTCTGATGAGGAAAGGCTGAAGAAGTTGGATCTCTTGAGCTTGGAAAAAAAGAGACTGAGAGGTGATCTTATTAATGCTTATAAATATGGAAAGAGTAGGTGTCAGGAGGAAGGAGCCAGGCTCTGCTCAGTGGCACCCAATGATAGGACAAGGAGAACACAGGAGGTTCCACATCAAGATTAGAAGAAAGTTCTCATCAGTGAAGCTGACAGAGCCCTGGAAGGGGCTGTCCAGAGAGGTTGTGGAGTCTCCTTCTCTGGAGATGCTTAAAACCCACCTGGCATGTTCCTGTGTGACTGGTTCTAGGGCATCGTGTTCTGGCAGAGGAATAGAACTGGATGATATTTGAGGTCCTTTCCAATCCTTAACATTCTGTGATTCTGTGATCATGATCTTTTCTTGCATGGTGTTCTCAGTACCTTATTTTTTCTGCATCTTCCAACTTATTTTATGATCAGTTGTGGTGCATACTAGTGTGGTGAGACCATTACAGAGATTCACGATGGTATTTTATGGCCCGATCAAGTGAGATGGATGAACAGTAATAGTGTCTCGCCTCATATGCTATGAGGATGAGAAAACCTTACACAGTTTGGGTATATCTAAGCTACCCAAAAAACGTCCTGTGAATTAGATGTGTTGACAGAAGCATTAGTTTGAGTAGCTCTTGCTGGCATGGTCTTTATTAGAGTTGCCTAAAAGAGCAGTGGAGACAGAACCAGAGAAAATGAGAACTGACAAGTTTGCCAGAAGGAAAGCTGCCAGGGGGTAACTGTGCAGGGAAGGCTGTAGGTGTGAGGGAAAGAAGTTGGCTCCAAAATACTTAGTGATCTGACAATAAAGTCAATGCTCACAAAGTGTAGTCCTTATTTTCAAACTGTTTCTGTTTATGAAAGGAAAAGTGAAGGCAATGTGCAGGTCTGGGGAACATCTAAGGTCTGCAAAGTCTTGCTCTGATTTTCTTGCCTCCAAATGAGAGTTCAGGTGTCTATGGTAGTTTCTCAGTGCTTTTTGTCCTGAGTCCCATGACTGCTGCTGATACACAGGACTCCTCTCTGTCCCAAAGTCACCTCGGGATTCACATTGCTGATCTCCTGTCTCAGAGCAGCTCTGAGAGCCCACATTCTTTCTTCCAATCACTCAACTATTTACATCTCAAAACTCTTCCTGCTTCTGCCCAACAATTCCCAAGTCCCTTCCCTACTCAATGACCCAGGATCACACTTCTGATGCTTCCTCACCACTTCCTCCTACCGATGTCTGTCTCCAGAAGGTACCGTGTTGGCATCAAGGTTGTTGCATTCCATTACCACCACAGAACCTGCACCCTGTAGAGGTAGCTAGTGCTACACCAAGTCACAACTGCTATGCCAAACCACAGCTCCTACAGCCATCTACTAGCACCATTCAGCTTGACTCTACTCACAGACTCTCAGCAGCAGTTGTGGCTCTCTCTCTGGCAGGCTTTTCAAAATCAAGCAGAGATCCTGCATGGATAAAATGCTGCCCTAAATCCATAGCAGAGGAAATGTTCAGGAAAAAGAGGGGAAAAGAAAGACCTCCCCTGCAGAAGCCCTCCCTCTGTCAACCATGGAGATTTCTGGGAGGATCTTTGAGTGTTTATTTAGCTTTCTTTCTTAAAAAGATTGGCAAAGGTTTTTATGGGACTTTGGCTTTGCCTCAAAACCTTAATGTAGCATTAAGGAGTATTATACAACCTAAAGACAGCAAAGGCAGTAGGTTATCCAGTGCAACCTCTCAGTATTGCAATCTTGCACTGTTTTGTGGTATCTTCACGCAGTCTAGATCTGATGTAGAAGGGACAAGGTTTCCAGTACTCCTCAGGAGTTTTTCTGATGGTTTATGGGATTATGACCTTGAGAAGTTCGCAATTTATGAGCTTAGATACCTGGGACTTTAATTCACAATACAGAAAATTCTGTTTTATTCCAATTTCACTTAAGTACAGAAGCTGAAAAATAGTGTTGTTGCTCAGCAGCAGCATAAACAAAGGAACAATGGGCTACTTCGTCATTTTCCTTTACTGTTCATTCACAGAGAAAAAGAGTTCTGACTAGGCAATGTCTCTGTTTTAGTCACAGATTCATAGAACACTTCAGGTTGGAAGGAACCTTCAAGATCATCTAGTTTCATTGCCCCTGTCATGAGCAGGGACACTCCCCAATAGACCAGGTTGCTCCACCCAATCTGTCCTTCAACACTTCTGGGGAGGGGGCAGCCACAACCTCCCTGGGCAACCTGGTCCAGTGTCTCAGCACCCTCAGCATGAAGAACTTCCTCCTGACTTCCAGTTTCAACCTCCCCTCTTCCAGCTGGAAACCATTCCCCCTGATCCTACTACTCCAAGCCCTCAGAAACAGCCCTCCCCAGCTTTCCTGGAGCCCCCTTCAGGTACTGGAAGGCTGCTCTAAGTCCTCCCCGCAGTTCTCCTCTTCTCCAGGCTAAACAGCCCCAACTCTCTCAGCCTGTCCCCATAGGAGAGGTGCTGCAGCCCTCCACTCATCATGGTGGCCCTCCTCTGAACATGTTCCAACAGTTCCATCTCCCTCCTGTGCTGGGGACTCAAGAACTGAACGCAGTACCGTAGATCTGTGTGCAATGAAGAAAGGTACGAGCTGTGCTAAAACTGAAAGAGATAGCATGAAGTGTTTATGCTCTCAAGTGGTATGAGTGCTACTGGCATCATCAAGTCTTATGTTGAGTATCATCCATTCCTGTCACATGTGTTGCTGAAAGACACTTTAAGTTTTTGTCAATGTATTTTTGGACATAGGGAAGCATTTCTTGTTATGCCAGTGAATACCAAGATGTACCACTTCATTTGTTTATAAATATCTGCTGGAAATTCATAGAGTCACAGAATCCTTAAGGATTGGAAGGGACCTCAAAAGGTCATCCAGTCCAATCCCCCTGCCACAGCAGGATCACCCAGACCAAGTCACACAGAAACACATCCAGGTGGGTCTTGAACATCTGCAGAGAAGGAGACTCCACAACACCCCTGGGCATCCTGTTTCAACACTCCTTTACCCTCACTGGGAAGAACTTTCCTCTAGTATTTATTCAAGTTGAAGCAAGCAAGACATGGTCTGTGCATGGGTGTCTTTGTATAGAAGATAGGGCATTATCTGCCATGTTATCTGGGGCCTGCCTTCAGAATCTTCTCTTAATCTATGTGACCTAGATGTATTAAATAAATCTGGGTAAAAAGTTTGTTCTTATATAACTGCTATTCTGTCTGGGATACCTAGACAAAATAAATGCAGGCAAGTTTTGCCTCATTGTAATTTGATGTGCTCGGTTTTATGAAGGCACTGGTTTTTTCCCCATTGGCCTGAAATATTCATAAGGAAAAGAATATTTTGCAAAACTCGCATTTTTCCACGCACTGAACAAAGTGAAAACCTAGTAAATGGCTGCAGTTATAAACTATTAATCAGGTTGATAATTGGACATTATACTCCTCTGAAAATCACTGTTTAGAGTCACCTTAAGTGACTCCGTCTTTCTGGAATAAAGCAGTGAATATTTATTCTTTCTAGCTAGCTGAATGCTGAACAAGATCGTTGTGATTTACGCTTGTCATTATTAATATAGAAAGAAATATTAATGACCTTCAATTTTGCAGTAAAATGCTGAAGATAACAGGTATCTCCTGTGATGCTCCTAACTGTAGCTCCAAGAGATTAATGTTTTAATGTTTACCACTAAATGATGCAAACCCACTATTCTTCAATCTCTTTGGAAACGAATGTATTGCACCTTTCTGTTGATGAGGCAGTAAAAGCTTATCCTCTCTAAATCAGATATATTACAGTGATAGTGCATGGTACATGTGATGCTGTCATGAAATCTAACTGAGAGTTACCAGACGCAGTCCAAACTCTGAACAATATGCACATATGAACAATAATTAATGTCATAAATAATCAAAGTCTCTTCTTGGTGCATGAATTTACCAATACAGTCACATTCACTCCTGTGGTTATTAATGTTTGAGACATAGGAAGGGTGACGGAAGACTGTAGCAGAGTCCTGAGGATTTATGGTGTTGAGTGATTTGTAGATAATATAATCATTCTTAAATGAAACATTACTAGTTTTATCTTTGTGATCATGTTCTAAGAGCTCAGGACAGGGCTTACTTGAAGCTACTGATACTTGAGAGATTTGGCTTTCACCATAAGTAAATAATCTATGCAGATTAGTAAAATGTGTAATAATAATAAGAGCAGGAAGACTCTACAGAGGGACTTGGACAGGTTGAATTGATGGGTCGAGGCCAATTGTCTAAGGGACAAGAAGGCCACCTGCCGGGTCCTGCATTTTGGTCACAGCAGAGTCATGGGGAAATGGTAATTTCTAATGCATTTTTCTGTATATCTCCCCAAACACTTTTTCTACCACAAAACAGATAGAGAATCTGGTTTTCTGCTCTGTCACAAGTGCCAAGTCTAAACCAAAGTCTGAATTCAGTGCATTTCTGAATTCAAATCATGTGTTCATTTTCTTTCTGGGATAAAACAGGCATTTCCCAAACCTTTGGTGCCCCTCCATCTATGCTCCCCTCTCACTGCCCATCAACCAAAATCTGTTGATATAAACTGACAAATTCTAAATCTGCCTTAATAGGGTGGCTTTAGAAATGAAAAGTACTACATGGGAACACAGAAACTCACTTGCTGTTGTTAATTTAAATAATAAGAAAATATATACATAAAAAAAAGGGTGAGGCAGCTGAAATTCAAGATTTATACCCTTATCATCATGTGTCTATGTACCTTGAGAAATAAGGAGGAAAACAGTTATTTAGACTGTCCCTAAGTTAAGGGAGATGTCAATATTCAGGTTGAATGTCTTGTAATCAAAGCCCACTGTGCTTTCTCTCCTCCCTGTTTGATATAGATCCTCCATGTCCCAACACCTGAAAATAGAAATGACTTTAAATGTCACTGCTCACTGCTAAGAGAATAGAGAACAGTGAAAGATAGCTAGCAGCATTGTACAAGTCAACAATTAGCAGATAGCAAGGAGATCTCTAAGGCAGAAGGGCTCACACGTCTGCCTTCAGCCTGAAAGTTTGTGCTTGCACAGTGGTGCTCATTTGCAAAGCTGTGGAAAAACACCATCCACAGAAATCCCTCCACCAAGAGGGATGTGTATTGTTCGTTTTACTTTGCTCCATCTTCTTTCTATATTTATTGACCTTCTAGGCTCACTGTAACTTAACACCTCTCAGGTTGACTGGCTGGCTTGAGGAAGAAGAGGGGCTTGGTGTGGGACCACCACCAAAGGCAGTCAGCCACCGTTTCCAGTTTCAGTGCATTTCTGGGACTGCTGTGCAGGCTCAGCTCTTCACACACTGAAACCTCGCTGAATACTTTAAAGGTTCAGCTTTGAAAAGGTCTTTAGTTGTGATTAGTTGAAAAAAGTCCTGGGTGAGTCCATTGAAACTGACACTTGGAGCTCCACTCAAAAGCAGTGGTTAGTTACCTCCTTCTTCCAGGATTATCACAGTCAAGTGGAGCTTTTACTTTTTCACAGGTTTCTCTTGCAACCTTGGGAACCATAGTATCACAGAATCATTAGGGATAGGAAGGGACCTTGAAAGATCATCCAGTCCAATTCCCCTGCCACAGCAGGATCACCTAGATCAAGCTGCACAGGAACACATCCTGTCGGGTCTGGAATGTCTCCAGAGAAGGAGACTCCACGACCCCCTGGGCAGCCTGTTCCAGTGCTCCATTGAAGAATTGTCAGCCTCTTAAGCTATGACACTTATCGTCGTCCCCTTTGTTACCTACAAAGGAGCTGCTGTGCATTAATTTTAAGAAGAAGATGCAATTTATCAACCTGAGCCACCTTATTTTTTCACCATCTAAACAAGACAGTCTACTTCATCCTGATTCCATTGATTTCTTTGCCTACTGGGAGCACAAGTAATAAAGAGCAACCTTATTTGAAGATCACTGCAGTGGGCTTGCGATAGCTGTTCAGTGTTTTCAGTGCCATAGTAGTCGTCTTTGTTTGATGGATATACGAGTTTCCACTAGGTCTGAAAACATTAAAGATCTCAGGAAAGCCATTTTCCTTTGTAACAGGAGAATCAATTAGACTAAACACAGGTTCATCCTGATGCAATTAAATGCCATGTCCTAAGGAAATTAACCTCTTGAGGTATATTTTCACCTCTAAAGAAGGAAATACTATCCAGCTCTGATCTTTACCTTAAAGTGTGACATTTCACAAAGTGTTTCATCATTTGTTGTAGTTTTTGCTTTGGGTTGTTTGGTTGTTGGGTTTTTTTTAATGTGAGAAGGACAAATTAATGTCTATAACTATGTGAGGGGCGGGTCATCTGGTGATAGGACAAGGGGCACTGGGTGCCAGCTGGAACATAAGAGGTTCCCTATCAATATCAGAAGGAACATCTTCCCAGGGAGGGTACCAGAGCATTGGAACAGGCTGCCCAGAGGGCTTGTGGAGTCTCCTTCTCTGGAGACATTCCAGACCCACCTGGGTGTGTTCCTGTGCAACTTGGTCTGGGTGATCCTGCTGTGGCAGGGGGATTGGACTGGATGATCTTTCCAGGTCCCTTCCAATCCTTAATGATTCTATGATTCTATGAAATAAATTCTTTGATTTATTGCCTTTTGAGCCAAAAGTAATTTGAAACATTAAGTAGGCTCAGAGGGTTAGAAGTCAGCCAGGAAAGGACAATTTCTTTGTTTTATACCCCTACATGGTCCTTTGGCAACAGGGCAGCATCTAATTTCATTACCCTTCTTCATTTCCATAGCCAGTGTGATCAAGCAAGGCCATATAAAGTGCTATCAACTTTATTGACCTCAGAATTATAATCTCCAAAGCCTTGCTCCCTGTGATAAATTCTTGGTGCTGTACATACTTGTCACATTTAGCCAGTCCCCTTTTTCCAGTACTGATCAGAATCTGGCGTTGTTACACGTGTTATGAAATTTGGAAGGGTTTAGCCGCTCTTTTTACAAATAAATTTAAAATAAACATTTTGGGGGGTTGACATTAAATACTTAGAATTTCCACAAACAACAGATGACAGATGTGTTTATTTAAGCATTTATTCTGCACCCTGTTTTTCATCTGTGCATATGTACAACGACAAGTACAATTTTACATCTCGTTTTCAACCACCACAAGCTATTGACGAGAGCAGATTATTTGTTCCTTCGCTAACAGGGAAAAGATCTCTTAAAAGTTGAATTTTAGATAAGAACAGTGATCATAATGCAGACTCTGTTTACCAAAATGCCACAGTTATTTCCATTAATGGCAAAAAAATGTGGGTTATCCCACACTTTGTTATCTGAGCGACCATGTGGTTTTGATCATTTGTATTATTTTGCAGAAACTGGAATTTCTCTTCCAGGAATCCTACTCTTGAGTCTTTGAAGACAATGATAGCACTGCCTTTGACTTTACTGGAACTAGAAAGTAAACCTTTAGTCTGAGCGTAATCCATCTCATATACACAGACTTCATTTTGCTTGTCTTCTGTTTGTATGCATGTTTGTATGCACTGGAAAAAGCCAGTGAGATGGCAAAGAATTTAGACCATTCTGGTAAAACAGAGAGCCTGAATGCTACAGGTTTGGGGGAGAGTGGCTTGAAAGCTGCTCAGCAGAAAGAGACCTAGGAGTATTAACTAATAATCAGCTAAATATGAGCAAAAGATGTGCTCAGGTGGCCAAGAATGCCAATGGCATCTTGGCTTGAATCAGACACAGAAAGCAGCAGGAGTAGGGAAGTGATCGTCCCCTTGGCACTTAAGAGTCAAGTACTGTGTTCACCTTTGGACACCTTAATACACAAAAGACATTGAAGTCATTGTACTCCAGGCACAAAGAGGGGCAATAAGGTAGGTGAAGAGTCTGGAGAACAAGCCTCATGAGAAGCAGCTGAACTGGAACTGCTCAGCCTTAAAAAAAAAAGGAGGCTGAGGGAAGACTTTATCACTGTCTACAACTACCTGAAAGGAGGTTGTGGAGAGGTGAGTGTTAGCCTCTTGTCACAAATAACAAGTGATGGACAAGAAGATACGGCCTCAAATTACACCAGGGAAATTTATGTTAGACATTAGGAAATACTGCTTTGTTGAAAGGGTCATCAGGCATTGGAACAGGCTGCCTGGGGAGGTGGCTGAATTGCCATCACTGGATGTGTTTACACATCGTGTAGATCTTGAGGATAGGCTTAGTAACGGGCTTGGTACAGTTAAGTCAGTGGTTGGACTCAATGAATCTGAAGGTCTTTTCCAACCTAAAATGATTCGATGATTATTGTATTCAGCCAGGTATATCTGGAGATAGCTTAGAACCTACTTAGTCTCCAGATTTCCACAGCTGTCATGCAGTCATCATGATCCCACTGAAAGGTGAATCATCTTTTCCCAGTTGAGATACTGTTTGCTGGCAATATTCCAGTCCATTCTAAAAAGACAAGCTAGGTTTTTTTTCCCCATGCTGGAGCAAGATTGTTTCTAATTCACATTTTAATCAACACTCCTGCCTTTGTATATTAATGCAAAATAGCTGAATATATTTGAAATGGAATCACAAACAAGTGCAAAGTATTAGCAATGTGTTTGAATCACTGTACAACGAAGTGAGGAGAAAAGGTATTCCTGAGTAGTACTAGCAGCTGACAAGGCACTATGATACAGGGCTATGATAAGAACATAACAACTTATTACTATTCTTGCCTTTAGGTAGCATTTGCATAGAAACCATTCATGTTTTGTTTTAATAACTTGCTAAGGGTAAGCAAAATATATATCGGGATTACTTTGATTCTAAGGAAATGACATTCAAGAATGATCTAATCTTTTGTCTGAGATCTTCTGCTGATGTTTCCTGCTGATCTTATCTGGTCCACATATTGTTATCCGAAGTTCTATCATATATTATATATATATATATATTCACACATCTATATATCACGTCTGGAGGGTATTGAAAGGTCTTTCCTTTCCATTTCCTTTCAGCTAAAAGCTGAAAAATGCTAATAAATCCACATTTTTATCTCTCCATCCTCTGAGACCATCTACCCTGTAGAAAAATGGATGTTAGGCCTGATCAGTCTAGAAACATTGCTTTCCTATTCATTTCACTCTCATTCAATAATAACCAGCAATAAAGAGCAGCAGGCTGTTAATGACCCTTAATTTGCTTTAGAAACCTAACATGCAAGTAATTTTATTCCTCCTAGGTATACGTAAATGAGGGAATGCCAAGAGCACACACGTTTGACTGGTCACAGCACAGTCATTAGCTTTATTCATCAGGATCTAGCAAATTCCTTATACAATTCAGAAATTCAGAGGGCTCAATGTACCCAAAAACAGAACAGTAGATTGTGCAGAGAAACATGGTCTTCTGTCTCAGAGGAGGGAAGTAAGTTGTCCCCAGTCTACTGCTAGATTTAATGGTGACTGAAACAAGTCACTGAATGTTTCATCAGAGATAGAAAGGGATGTATACAGAAGGAAGATAACAATTAGATAGCAATTAGAACCATTAGGGATCAGAAGGGACCTCATTGATGTCTATGAATATGTGAGAGGTGGGTGTCAGGAGGATGGAGCCAGGCTCTTCTCAAGGTCGTCTGGTGATAGGACAAGGGGCAATGGGTGCCAGTTGGAACAGAGGAGGTTCGATCCAAATATGAGAAGGAACTTCTCAGTGAGGGTATGGGAACACTGGAACAGGCTGCCCAGGGGGGCTGTGGAGTCTCCTTCTCTGCAGATGTTCAAGACCCACCTGGATGTGTTCCTGTGTGACTTGATTCTAAGATCATCTAGTCCAATCCCCCTTCCACAGCAGGATTACCTTGACCAAGTTGCAGTGGGATTATTGCTTAAAAAGAATATTTAAAGAAAGGAGTAAAAGAAATTAAAATATAGGTAAACCAATAAAAAATGTGCTACCTCACAAGGTAATGAATGTGCAACAGCCTCACGTGATAAACAATAAAACCCCTCTTCTTTGCAAACTAAGGTTATAAGTAGAAGCACAGTAAGTAACAAAACATTTGTAAATCTACTTGCTAAACATTCAGGAAAAGCAGTGCAGTGTAAATTAAGGACAACTCCTTAGCAGTCAGCAGTTATGTAAGTGTAAAATCAGCACAAGTGAGGTCAGACCAGGGTCTAGGAATGTTAATGTATTTGAACTGGAATGTTAATGCATCTGAACAGGAATGCCAGGTACGACTTTACAGTGCAGCTTCTGGAATTAATATTCAGTACTCTTCCCCTTTAGTAGACTGGTACAGTGGAAAATGCAAGAAGCACAAAAGAGGAAATCTTATTCATCTGCCAAAACCACAATCAGCAAAGCAAACTGTGAGCTGATAAACAGATGTTTTGCTAATTTAATATGAATAGAAATAGAGACGTTGGGAGGCAGCAAATGAAGTGGTTTCACATCCCATTCAACACTACAAACAGCACCTGAGCTTTGGGTGTCCTTTGCTGGTGTTGATTTATTTTTACTCTTTTAAAGTCACCCAAGTGCTCATTTGTATCTCACAAGTGAATGCTGACAAGTGTCATTTATGTCACAAGAAATCATTCAATAAAGGAGAAGAATCATTTTGTGTCATTGCAAAGAAAGCTCTTGCTGAAGCCATGAAGACAGAGGAAAAAAAAACAAAGGAAAAAGAACTCACCCCAATGTCAGCAGTCAAGCAATAGAGTGCTGAAGGGAAGGTAATTCAAGAGGAACACAAGGAGGTTACCCTCAGTGATTTAAGTTGGAGATGGGGGAGATGTTCAACACCTACCTAGATGTATTCCTGTGTGACTTGGTCTAGGTGATCCTGCTGTGGCAGGGGGATTGGACTGGATGATCTTTCGAGGTTCCTTCCTATACCTAAGGATTCTATGATTCAGTGTTGAGGGCTAGACTGTTGTAAGTTGAAGTCAGGTAAGAGTGGACTTGGCTGCCTGTCTTTTTCCAGCAGTTTTTGGGACACAAGCCTTTTTTTGAGGGGAATACTATGAATTATAATAACAGATGTTCATTTCATGGCATCTCAGCTTCATTCTAAAGGAACCTGTAATGTGCCTCCAACTTAGCAAACAGTGAGGCTATAAGAAAACCCAAGAGGCAAAACATACAACCAAAAAATGTAGTGACTTAATTTACCATTCCTTAAAAAAATGCTGCTGAGCTGATGGTGAGTGATTGCCGAGTCTTTTTTTCGTTAGATTTATTTCTCATCAAGCAGCAAGAACTGCAGGATTAAGGAAGAGCAAATATGGAGTAAAAATGTCCTCAAACCTGCCCTGAGTTTAAACCTACCTTTGACCTTGCCTTTGCTAATATGAGACAAACCATTCCTCTCACTGGCAGGACCTCAGAGACCTTGAAATTAAATCAGTTCCCTGCCTCAAGGTATTTAAATTAAGTGGCTCTCTTAGTCAGGGCAATGTCAGTCAGACACCTGTTTGACCAGGCTAGGGAGTGGGGACTGACTATTCTGGCTCAGCTCCAGGCAGCCAGTACAGAGCAGAAATACATAAAACACTTCCCCAAGCCATCACAATCTTCTCTGTGTCTTGTTCTTAAAGAATCCTAGCTGGAAAGCTATGACTGTTTCTTTTGGACTGAAGGAGCTTCACCTCTCCTGCTGTCCAGGACATTTATATCCTTCCATGGCTGGCTGGATGTCAGGTGTGTGGTTGCTCTGACCATGCACTGCCCAGATGGAAGGATTGGCAGCTTTCTGGAGATGGTACCAGAGCATCACTGGGCTCCATCCTAACTAGGAGCTTGAAAAGGGGCAAGCAAACACTGCACGTCTCCACCTTGATAAGTTCTGATGGTCTGTGGGGTAGTCAGGGATGTCACATGTGTATTTTTCTGATGGATTTGTTCTTCTCAAATCATAAAACCCAAAGTCATAGGTTCCTAGAATGGTTCAGGTTGGAAGGGACTGTAAAGACCATCTAATTCCAACCTCCTTGCCATGAGCAGGGAAACTCTCCACTAGACCAGGTTGCCCTATCCAATCTGACTGGCCTTGAACACTGCCAGGGAGGGGGCAGCCACAGCCTCCCAGGGCAACCAGTTCCAGCATCTCAGCACCCTAAACATGAAGAACTTCCTCCTGTCTTCCAGTCTAAACCTCTCCTCTTCCAGCTTCAAACCATCCCTCCTGCTCCTAGCCACTCCAAGCCTTTGGAAACAGCCCCTCCCCAGATACTGGGACTGGAAGGCTGCTTTAAGATCTCCTCGCTGTCTCCTCTTCTCTAGGCTGAACAGCCCCAACTCTCTCAGCCTGTCCCTGTCGGAGAGATGCTCCAACCCTCTCCTCATTGTCGTGGACCTCCTCTGGACACCTTCCAACAGTTCAATCTCCTTCCTAATTTCTCTTTGCTTGTGTTTTTAGCTCCTGCATGTCTCTGAGAGGGCAATCCTGGTCATGCTGGGAAGGAGTTTTGGGAGCAGCTAATGAATTGACTCATTTCTCAGGGGCTAATAGTGATTAAACTGAAACTTGTAAAGTTTCAGAATTACAGACATGAAAAACAACACAACAGTAGTTTTCAGCAGTCTGAAAGATGTGAAATGAGGCATAAAGACAGCAGCAGGGAAGGTCATAACATACTTTGTTTAAGAAACCCAGGGCTCTGTTTGTGAAAGGGCAGTAGAAATTATCAGGTGAAGAAGGAACACAAAACAGAGCAGAAAATGATCAAGAGAGTTCAGGATTTTTCTGAATAAGGTGCCTTGGAGCAGACAGTGCTAAGAACATCAGAGGATACAGGGAAGTGGATAAATGATGGAGAGAGAGAACTTGGCATCATAACCATGGAATCCTAAACGTTAGGGGCATTTGAAAAGATAGATTAGATCTTTTTTTCTTGTTCTGCCTGCCAAATAAATGTCCATCAGGACAGGAGGAGAGAGTTATCGATCCTGATGTGACAGCTTTTACAGTGGAGCCACACCATGAGAAAACAAGAGCTACAGTCCGTTTTTGGTCTAATAAGAGGACATGACTAGTGCTATGCCTTTTAGTATGATTTGCTCCTTTGATCTGTGTGTGGCTCTGTCTGTCCTGTGCTAATTTACTTAAGTGTTTGCAAGGAGGGGCCAAGAGGAAAAAGCTTTCAGGGGAACTACAGAACTGCTGAGTTGTTTGACAGTAATTTGATTTGGAATTCATTTATTTAAGTGTAGACAAGGTGGGGTTGAGGAGTGATTTTTCTTTTGCTTGGGACGGGTAGGATAAATAGTTGAACGGAAATACACACATTTATAATGCTGCATGAATTCCTGCGTGGACCTCCTTGCTCTGTCTGGTACACTCATTCCTGCTCTAGACTGAAACAAGGCAAATACACGTGTGTACATGCAAATACCTACACAGGAAAAGCCATAGTGAATGCTTCACCCTCATTTATCTCTCAGTGTGTCTCAGGATTCCCAAGGAATTGTTAATTACAGTCAGTATTTCATTCCCTGAGACTAAATCTACTTCCTTACAGAGTCTTGCAAGGGATAACAGTTGTGGTTCTGATTTCTAAGATGAACTTAACAGAATTCACCAGGATTGCACCGAAGTAACCAACAGGCTTTCAAGTTTTGTAGTAGTCTCTCAGGAACTGATTTCAGTCACCATTAAGCTAAGCTGTGTTTAAATCACTGACATGGAGACAAAAGGCTCCACCTTTTGTGCGAGGTCCTGCACCTGAGTCGAGGCAATTCCAGGCACAAAGATAGACTGGGTGGTGAACAGACTGAGAGCAGCCTTGAGGAGAAGGACTTGGGGGTGTTAGTTGATGAAAAACTCAACATGAGCCACTGATGTTACCTTGCAGCCCAGAAAGCCAATTGCATCCTGGGCTGCATCAAGAGGAGTGTGACCAGTAGGGCAGGGAGGTGAGTCTCCACCTCTATTCTGCTCTCCTGAGACCCCATCTGCACGACTGCATCCAGTTCTGGAGCCCCCAACATAGGAAGGAGATTGAGCTGTTGGAACATGTCCAGAGGAGGGCCAGGAGGATGAGGGCAGGGCTGGAGCACCTATTCTACGGGGACAGGCTGAGAGAGTTGGGGCAGTTCAGCCTGGAGAAGAGGACACTCCAGGGAGACCTTAGGGGGCTACAGGAAAGCTGGGGAGGGGCTGTTTCCAAGGGCTTGCAGTGGTAGGAGCAGGGGGGATAGTTTCTAGCTGGAAGAGGGGATGCTTAGACTGGAAGTCAGGAGTCAGGAGGAAATTCTTTATGATGAGGGTGCTGAGACCCTGGACCAGGTTGCCCAGGGAGGTTGTGGCTGCCCCCCAGCTCCCTGGGAGTGTTCAAGGCCAGACTGGCTGGGGCCTTGAGCACCCTGT
>VZRI01001081.1:31645-44955 GCA_013397515.1 Upupa epops
ATCTGCTAACCACCCCCCTTCTGATCTCCCCACCCCGAATACTGTTGTCCCTCTTGGCCAGAAGAGCACATTGCTGCCTCATAGTCATCCTGCTGGCCACCAGGACCCCCAAAGAGTTTTACATGTTCATTAATGCACTGAAGACCTCTACTGTAATTGTGTCAGCAGCAAAATTCTTGGACTTCTCTTTCAATCTACAAAGATAAAAGTTCCAACGACAATGCAATGTTAGCTCACAAATACACAAGTGAATGCAATATAAACAAACCTGACTTTAAAGTCTTATATTTTCCTCTCAAAATCTGTGTCTATTATGAAATAAGAATTATAGAAACACGGAATCATTGAATCCTTAGGGCCACAGAGTTTATGTAACCACCCTTATGCAAGCAATAGGGATCTCTCCGTGAAAGATATAGGCAGAGGAAGCCAGCACTGGTATGCCTTCTGCACCTTTTCTATTAAAGTTAAAATAGGTTTGCATCTCCCATGCAGATCTTATTTTCTAAGAAAAAATATGTAAGATACTTCAGTTGCTCAGTTTGTACTGGTGAATTTTGCTTGCTGCTTCTACCTAGCAGGCATATCTATTCCCAGATCATGTTACATTCAAATAATGAAAGCAGTTTAATAAAAGTTACTGAAGTCCTAGAATGGGACTGTTTAGCCTAGAGAAGCCTGAGAGGAGACCTTCTCCATACCTATACATACTTGAAGGGTGAGTGTAGAAGGATGGAGCGAGACTGTTTTCAGTAGTATCCAGTGACAGGGCAACAGACATGAGCTGGAGCACAGGAAATATATGAGTTAGATGTGAGGAAAAATACGTGGGTGACAAAAGAGTGACTAGATGATCTCTAGAAGTCCCTTCCGACTCTGACAGTCGTGTGATTCTGTGAAAGTGTTCAGTATGAGGCTTTGAGTAATGATGAGGATGAGAAAGATGTGTTCTCAAGCTCTCTGTGCTATTGGCAGCACTAAGTTTGCAAAATTACCTCTAAAGGATTCGGTCCAAACCACACAGGAATGTGTCTGAGAAGGCTGGAAAGGATGAAGTATTATCAGCTTAAAGAGTCTATTTCATACCTGAAGTTATAATACGGGTGAGAGAATCAATAGTGTTCTAAACTTTCACAACAGAGTGATGCAGAACAGGAGTGTTTCTAATCAAAGTAGCTTCTATTTCATCTCAAGGAAAAGCATCATGAGAATCAATACCTAAATCTAGTTTTACTGAAGACAACTGTGAATCTTGAATTGCATTCCGTGACACTGCGTTTCACATCTGTGCTTTGCCACAAAGCATAGAAAAAGAGAGAAGGAGAGAGGAGAAGGTACCTATTTCCTGAAAAAAAAATAATAAATACAAAGGGAAAGGAAAATAAATTCAATTCCTTCCACTTGATTCCATTTCAGAGGAAGAAGGGACACAAAAGCAATAAAGGTGAAATATATTTATCTTCTATTGCCCAGCAAACTTTTTGCTTGAACAGAGACTACTAAGGAGAAGTAGGAGGTTAAAGAAAGAAATTTAATTCAGATCAGAGGCAACTGCGTGGATGTCATATCCATTGCAACTATCACCAAGGAGCAACCGGGGTGCAGCACCATGTCCTTCAAGAGCTGGACATCAATATACGAAGCCACTGTCAAAGCAGCAGCGGGGAAGCAAGCTCATCCAAAGAGCCTATTTTGACAAGTGGAGCTGCCCACTTTCCCCCTTTTATTAGACTCTGGCTGCTGGGAAATTGACTGCTCGAGTCTTTGCTGAGAGTCAGAAAAAAACCCATCCATATTCTGCCTTGAACAAGATGATGTTACAGGATCTGCCTTTGATCTGTGAATGACTTCATGCATAAAGTACATCATTTCCCAGTGAAGTGTAAAGGCCACCACTAAATCATATGTACAAGATTTTATTCTCAGCAAACCTTCAAGCTGTTGTATAATATCCTAGTGCCAGAGAAGCCACAGCATGCCTTTGTGTAAAACACTGTCATGACTCTTTTCTTGATGTTTAGGCTGGATTCATCACTTGTTTGGATTTCTACTTCCACGGGCCAAACACTTGTGCTTGGTTTTTTTTTGATGTTGCTTTCTGTGCTGTGATCCAAGTGTGTTTTGGGGCAGTCACCTACCCCCACACAGTTTACTGATGAACAGTTAAGGGATGATTGTTTGTTAAAACTTAAATGCCTCTATGCAAATGCATGCAAGAGGAGTTAGAGGTGTCTGCATGTCTGCAGAGTTATAATCTTGTTGGCATCACAGAGATGTGATGGGATGGCTTTTACAACTGGAGGGTTGGAACGGAAGAAGGTAGGGTAGATGAGGAGGAAGTATTGCTGTCTATGTCAAAGACCAGGTAGAGTGCATGGAGCTCCACCTGGGAAGGGATGAGGAGCCAACCAAGAGCTTATGAAAGAGGGTTAAAGGGAGGGCAGGGACAAGGTAGCACTATAGTGGGGGTCTGCTAGAATGCACCCAACTAGGATGACCAAGAAAATAAGGCTCTCTGTAGACAGATAGCAGCAATCTCACAGTCACAAGCTGTGGTCATCATGGGGAACTTGAACCACTGCAATAACTGTTGGAGGGACAACATAGCAGAGTATAATTAATCCATAACCTTCCTGGAATATGTAAAGAATAACTGTCTTCTCTTAGTGATAGATAAGCCAACAAGGAGAGGTGTTATGCTGGACCTTGTTCTCCCCAAAAAGAAGGAACTAGTGGGAAATGCAAAGCTCAAGGGCAACCTTGGCTGCAGTGACCATGAAGATCTTAGTGCCCTAAGATCCTTAGGGCAGTCAGGTGGGCACACAGCAAGTTTTTAATGTTTGCTGTGAATTTTGATTTAATCAGAAACTGTTTCTTCAGGCACCCATGGTTTTGTATATCATATTTACAAGGTAAAACAAAAACCATGTAGCTTTTAACAGCATTCCCAGAAAAGCAATGACCCTGCAGTCCCAGCCCTCATTTTCAAAGGTTCATAGCATCATAGAATCACCTGGGTTGGAAAGGACCACCAAAGCTCATCTAGTTCAATTTCCATGCAATAAGCAAAATAAGCAAGAACATCTTCAATTACATCAGGTTGCCCAGAGCCTTATCCAGCCTTCCCTTGAATATCTCCAAGGACAGGACCTTGACTACATCCCTGGGCATTCTATTCCAGTGTTCAACCAACATCCTGCTAAAGAACTTCTTCCTAACATCCAATTTATATCTACACTTCTCTGATTTCAAACCTTTGCCTCTCATCCCATCATTATGGGTCTTTGTAAATAGTCCATCTCCAGCCTTCTTGTAGGTGCTTTCCAGATACTGGAAAGTCTCTATCAGGTTCCCCTGGAACCTTTTCTTTAGGCTGAACAACCTCACTTCTGTCAGCCTGCCTTAGTAGGAGAGATGTTCCAGCCCCCGATCACTTTTGTGGACCTCCCCTGGACCCCCTCCATCAGGTCCATGACCTTTCTATATTGAGGGCTCTAGAGCTGGATGCAGTACTCTAGGTGAGGTCTTATCTCTGACTTCATCCTGCATTAGACAGAGGAGAGACTTTTTACAATGGAAACAAACGGGTTAGGATTTTCCATAGAGATTTGGTCTGCAGGCATAGGAAGCTGCATGTACAGTCTGGTTTCCTAGAGGGTCTCACAGTAATGGGACTGCTAAGATGATGGAAAAGTAGTGCAGATGGCCTTGACCATGGCTCTGAAGTGCTCCACAGATAAAGAAGTGCCAAACTCATAAACATCAATGTCAGCCTCTGACTCTTGTATATCATGAACGTTCAGTATGTACTGTCAAGAAAGCCCAGGGTACGCATCTCCTGCCTCAAAAAGGAGACATAGAATCATAGAAGCATAGAATCATTAGTGATCGTAAGGGACCTGGAAAGATCATCCAGTCCAATCCCACTGCCACAGCAGCATCACCCAGACCAAGTCACACAGGAACTCATCCAGGAGGGTCTGGAATGTCTCCAGAGAAGGAGACTCCACAACCCCCCTGGGCAGCCTGTTCTTCCCTACTTGTTTGGGAAATGGAGCTTATTTGTCATGGAGTTTATTTGATTAACATTCACAAAAATTTGGAGGACAGAAAACACCATGCATGCTGGGCTTTCTTTTTTAACTGAGTCTTCAGGTGAGATCTGAGATTTACGAACTTTAACTAAGATCACCCTAAAAGGTGAAGGGATTATTAACTATTAAAAGTAACACCACGAGATTTTTCAACCCAAAATGTCACATGAGGGCATTTTGTGGCACTACTATTGCTGTATAAAACATTCCAAACACACAGACAAATTTGGAAAAGAACACAGTTGCCCAAACTTTGCTTTTCTGCTCAGATTTATTACCTCTGGCATTCAAGGTCCAAGTGAAAATTAAGAAGGTAAAAGCCTTAAATCATGTATTAATATTGACTTTCAGTGGCAAGAGAGAGACATCAGCTCTAATAGTGGTTGCTTTGGCACCTTAATTTAAACCTACTGTGGAAAGTTACGGTTTTTATATGATGGGGATTTTTTTGACCTTAGCAGCTCACTTTTTCCAGGGCTCCTTGTGTTGCTTCCAAATGAAAAGAGAAGTTGAATTTCTCTTAGGCAGCTTAGGAGCAATCACAGCTATTCACAAACAGTAAACAAAGTCTTCATTTTCTAAGTGCAAGAAGGATCAAATCATAGCACAGAGCTTTGAATTTAAGTCCCTTTCATCGAAAAGCTCTTTATGCTTCCTCAGTAAGTGACAGCTTCAGTGCTTGTTCAGCCATGGGTTATGTTTCTGCTGATTCTCTGTGCTTTATTCTGTGGATTCATAAATTCCTAGAATGGGTCAGGTTGGAAGGGACCTCAAAGAGCATCTAGTTCCGAACCTCCTGCCATGAGCAATGACACCCCCCACTAGACCAGGTTGCTCGAGGTCTGGCCTCTGAAGCTGGCCTTCAACATTTCCAGGTAGGGGGAAGCCACAACCTCCCTGGGCAATCTGGTCCAGTGTCTCAGCACCCTCATGGTGAAGAACTTCCTCCTGAATTCCAGTTCTAAACCTCCCCTCTTCCAGCTTGAAACCATTCCCTCTGTTCCTACCACTCCAAGCCCTTCCCCAGATTTCCTGTAGCCCCCTTCAGGCACTGGAAGGCTGCTCTAAGATCTCCCCACAGTCTCCTCTTCTCCAGGCTGAGCAATCCCAGCTCTTTCAGTCTGTCCCTGTGGGAGAGATGCTTCAGCTCTCCACTCACCCTTGTGACCCTCTTCTGGACACAGAACTGTTCCAACAGTTCAATATCTCTCCTGTGTTACATGTCAGATTCTAACTAAAATTATACTCAGTTGAGCCTTGCTCCCAGCTAGTACAAACTCTATTTCTTCTTCACATCTGCTTTTTGTAGGAACAGTGATATTTACTTGCATTTTTATCTGGACACTGCTCTTATCTCAGCAACATATTCATCTCTCATGGGTAGTTTACCTAAACGGGCTTTACTCTTTATTCCCTGGGTGCCCATCAGCCCATCTCCAAATTACATGCTTTTGTGGCACTTGGCACAGGAACGTGGATCTAACTGGGGCTTTCAGAACCTAACATTACATTGTGGAGAGTTATAATGAGTGCAGTACATCCACGTCTGCAGCAGTGCAGGTTGTGATCCCCATGGACAGTTTGCAGTGCCTCATCTTTGCAAGGATGGCTGCAGTCTGTGTGTTTCCACCTATGTTTTGGCTCCAGTCCTGAAGCTTCAGAGCTGCATCCACGTGTGGATGAGCTAGCGAGAATCCTCAGCTAATCCCAGCAGTCTCTGTTTGCCTGAGCTCAGCGTCCCAACAGTATAGCTCCAGAGCATCTATAATAGGCTTGCAGTGCTGATTCATCCACGCATGCAACTGCTCGCATCCAGCAGTGCAGACATAGCAGTGACCCACTTGTGGCTGTTTACAGCCCCGGTGGACAGGACAGGCTCAGAAAGAGCAGCACAACATCAAATCTGTTTTTATATCAGTAAAGAAGAGGCTACCATTTCTGAGTCAACCTGATTGTTTGCTTTTGGGGGCAGAAGGGTTTGTTTTGTATAATCTGTGGCAGGAAAGAAGGGAAACAGTGAGAGAAAAGGGAGCAGGTTTCTTCATCGGCAGTTTGTGACTCACTGAAAAGAGATTGGTTTGGTTCGCTGACAACAGCTGCCTGCTGGCAGTTGAGGATTTACACAGCTTTAATTTCTGTGCCTCACTTTTTTTATAAAAGCAAATATAAATAAATGGGAGAGGTTGGCAAGAGTGAACTGAGCACGCATGGTTCCTCTTGTTGGGATGCTGAATTCTATTGACTTCTGAAGGAGAACACAAGAAATTGGTTTGGTAAACAACTGTGAGGAGAATCAGCGCTGTTTTCTTGAAGAATGAGGGAAGGATATAAACTTTGGAAGACTTCCACCTGCCTGTCACACAGGGGTGTTGCTGTTCCCAAAGTGGAGTCGAGGGAGGCACAGTAATATAGCATTAAACCTACCATTTCATTTAGGTTTTTGATCTATGCAACAAAACAGAAAAGGGAGAATAATGAAGCCTAATAATGAGGGCTGTACTATGTTATTATTACTTTTGCAAAATATTGAGTTAGATCTTCCACTTCTTTGAGCTCAGCTTGCTCTCTTTCAGCACACGGTTGTCTATTACTCATTGTATTTTGAGTATAGAGCAGCTGGATGCTGTCCTATAGGATTTCTTCCAGTGCATTGGGAAGCTCTGCTTTTGTAAGGCTTCTTATAGCCAGTGTTTCCTGTCCTGGACCTGTATTCCTTGGCCTAAGGTCATCTGTGGAGTGAAAAGACAGGAAGGTGAGGAAGTGCATGCCAATTCCAGGCTTTTCTGTGAGCAATTTCCCAAGGGAATCCTGTTACTGGGGGAGTTTGGTGAGACATGAGTTGGTGATGATCCTCTGCATCTGCAGCCGGACAGTGGATATCATAGGAGCAAACTGAAACACATGCTTGGAAAATTCTTTGGCAATTAGCCAGAGTCAGGGAATCAAGGGTGATTTCATATCTGGGATTTCATATGTGGAAATAAGATCCACTGGGCATCTCTCAGGTCTTGTCTTCCCAGAAAAGCAGGATTTATCACACTAAAGAAAGGCAGATCTCCAGTAGAGAAGGAAAACTACATTAGACCAGAGTGTTATGCTTTTATTTTGGTTGGCTTTATCATCCCTGTTCTTGAAACTAATAAGAAAACTGATAATTTGACAATTTAGGCTGCTATAGCCTGTGCAAGGATGTGGCCATGGCTGGGCAAGGCAGAAGACTTAACAGCAACAGCTTTTCCTGCGAAGACAAACCATCCATCGTTTATGAAAGCAAACCCTGCAAGCTTGTTTCCCCAGGAGAGTAGCACTCAGTTTTGCCTAATCTCCCACTAGGAAGCCTTGAGTGGGCATTGCTTCTGGCTGTCATTGTGTGCCCGGAGTCAGTGGGGAGAGTAACATCTGTTACCTTTCAGCTTAAAACCCACTGAAGTCAATGGCAATGAAATCTTTTCTAAACTGAGGTTTGGTTTTAACTTGTTATGCCAAGTATGTGGCATCATTCAATCTTCTATTATTAAAGATTAAACTGCAGAATAATAGATTTTTAAGCTAATTACACGGCTTAGCAATTTCTTATTGAGAATTAGTGTCAGACTATTGCAGGCACTTGCAAATTATTCAAAGTTTCAAGGCAATTTGTGTTCCTCCCCAAGATGTAGAGTTGCATAATTAATCACAGGCAAGGCTTCAATGCACTAAAAGATATAGCTGCTTTCATAAGGCATCATTAACAGCTACAATTAATTCAACATATTATTTCAATAAACACATTCTCGTTCTTTTTCAAAGACATAAACAATAAGATCTGAATGAAAATTCATTTCAAAATAAAGAAGCTTTGGTGAAAGTGAAACTTTTCATAGCATCAACTTCATTCGGAGCCTAACTTTCTTTATGGTTTTCCATTAACTGAACATTTCCCATCTTAAAATTGATGTTATTTTAGTTACATTGAGAAGGAAATTATAATGTCCAAATTTTGTATGCTATGCAAAGACAAGAATAATTAGTTCTGAGACAAGAGTTAGGTTACAGAAGTAGGGGGGGGTGTTGGTTAACAAAAATTCAACGTGTTTGAATGTTTGCTTGCAGCCCAGAAAGCCAATGGCATCCTGGGCTGCATCAAGAGGAGTGTGACCAGTAGGGAGAAGGAGGTGATCGTTCCCCTATAGTCTGCTCTAGTGAGACCCCATCTGCAGTACTGTGTCCAGTTCTGGAGCCCCCCACCACAGGAAGTAGATTGAGCTGTTGGAACATGTCCAGAGGAGGGCTACAAGGATGAGAGGAGGGCTGAAAGAGTTGAGGCTGTTTAGCCTAGAGAAGAGACTCTGGGGAGATCTCAGAGCAGCCTTCCAGTCCCTGAAGGGGACTACAGGAAAGCTGGGGAGGGGCTGTTTCAAAGGGCTGGGAGTGATAGGAGCAGGGGGAATGGTTTCCAGCTGGAAAAGGGGAGGTTGAGACTGGAAGTCAGGAGGGAATCCTTCACCAGGAGGGTGCTGAGACCCTGGACCAGGTTGCCCAGGGAGGTTGTGGCTGCCCCCCAGCTCTCTGGAAGTGTTCAAGACCAGATTGTCTTGTGCCTTGAGCAGCCTGGTCTAGTGGGGGAGGTGTCCCTGCTCATAGCAGGGGGGTTGGAACTAGATGATCTTTCAGGTCCCTTCCAACCTGAACCATTCTAGGAATCGATGCTTCTCTGAATCTACGAAACGTTAGGTTTAGTCCATGGTGGGAAATTTTTGAGAATAATAAACTTTCCCTCAGTTTTATTCAGCTACAATGTTTGTGAATTTATGGGAGAAATGAAAAGTCAATGCATGATATATTTACTGCTGCAAAGCTGAAAGAAAATGCTAAATGAGGCATAGAGCTTATAGAGATATTTCCATGAAGCTCTGTATAGGTTTTTGAGCTTCTCAAAGGTGCAATAGTATTGCTGACAGGCAATATAACAGAGGAGAGTGAGTTATTTTATTGAGGAAAAGTTCTCTCTTCTTTCTGTTCTCCTCCTAAACTGAGAATCAGGCTACCTTAGCTGCATGTGCTTTCCTAGCTCGGCAGTTCTATCAATATATTTCTACTCTGAGGGTGATAGAGCACTGGAATAACCTGCCCAGAGAGGTTATAGAGTCTCCATCACTGGAGACATTCAAACAACATCTGGACGCATTCCTGATCTTCTCTAAGTGATCCTGTTCTGGCAAGGGGGTTGAACCAGATGATCTCCAGAGGTCCCTCCTAGTCCCCACCATTCTGTGATTCTGTGACATGGGCTTACAGACCTTCCTCTCTGCTTTTGGCCACAATTCTTTTGCAATCCTTTCAACATTTTACCTGTGACTGAAGTTTGTGCTGGACTACCCCTAAGGGAACTAAACTGTTGAGAGGTGTCCATATTATGCAGCACAGTATTACGGTTCCATTCTCAGCATTAAGAGGTCATTAGGTATTAGAGTGCCTATCAGGCACTTCAGACAATCTGGATTCAAAGGCATTTCCGTGCAAGCAGTAGTGATCTGTCTGTACGTCTGTGACAGGAACTGGAGTGAAGCAGTGAGTTATGTGACTCATTTTAACCAGTCATTCTAAGGAAAACATGAGTAGCAATCGACTGACTCAGGCATTTCTAGTCAGGATCTCTCTACAGGTATTTTCCATCAACCAAAAGAAATACATTAAATAAATATTCTGTGTTCTGCCTTGAAATAGATTTCATTAAGAATGCGCCCTGCATACAGAAATACCTGAATGTGTACTGAAAAAATCCAGATCTAACGTGTGAACTACAAAAAAACAGAGAGAAAAGGCACTGCAGAAGGTTTGAAGCTGAAAACCAACCTATTTCAGACAGGAAACTCAGTCTACCTCTTCCCATGTACCTGAGCACTCATTTCTGCCTCTCATACTGATCTCATGTTGCTTGCTGCCTGCCATGAAAACTTTTCAATTTGCCTTTTGCCACATGGCTAGGGCACTCCCCAGGGAAGGAGCTGATGTGATGGTAGATGCTCTGCTGCACATTTTCTGATAGAAGACTCTGATGTTTTCCCCTTGCAACCTGTCACTGTCCATGGAAACAGTGTGAAGCCATGCACAGGCATTTGGGGTTCACATTAGAAAGGCTAAAAAAGATTGAATTGCTTAACTTACAGGTGCCTGTATCCATTATTGACTCTAGGCAGAGCTGCCTAAATAAAAAACCACCACAGAAGTCAACCTTAATAAATGCTTGAAGCGTGCAGCGAAACCACACAGTTTATTGCAGTCAAATAAAAGTTGTAAAAGCCTCATTCCCATTTGCAAGAAGACCCAGAGGGTCAGTGAATATTTATAACTATGCTTCAAATATCATTCTTTTCACTCTTCATGTCTGCCATTTAGAAGGAATGATTGAGGGGTGACCACATTCATGTCTCTAAATCCGTGAGGGGTGGGTGTCAGGAGGATGTAGCCAGGCTTCTCAAGGTCATCTGGTGATAGGACAAGGGGCAATGGGTGCCAGCTGGAACAGAGGAGGTTCTATATCAATATCAGAGGAACTTCTTCCCAGTGAGGTTAAAGGAGCACTGGACCAGGCTGCCCAGGGGGGTTGTGGAGTCTCCTTCTCTGGAGACATTCCAGCCCCACCTGGCTGTGTTCCTGTGTGACTTGGTCTGGGTGATCCTGTTGCAGCAGGGGGATTGGACTGGATGATATTTCAAGGTCCCTTCTGATCCCTAATGATTCTGTGACTCTATGATTACTTAGGAATCTCTTCAATTAACGTGAACATTTTAGTTAATGGTCAATAAAATTGCACTCTAGTTTCCTCTAGGCATAACATATATGAAGAGGAGTAGTAGCTGCCACAATTCAGGAGAAAGATGAGATTATAGAAACTAAAAGACACCATATGAAATTAATGCTTTCTATAACTCTTTAAAAACCTTAATGTGCACCTTCCTGGACATTCTGTAGAGATTTCAGTTGGTGCTGGTCTCTTCTCACAGGTCATTAGCGACACAACCAGAGGGAAGGGCTTCAACCTGCAACAGGGGAGGTTCTTCACTGAAATAGGCTGTCTGAGTCCCCATCCCTGGCTGTGTTCAAGAGTCACTTAACTGTGGTGTTAGGGGATAGAGTTTAGGGGTGAACGTGTAGAGAAGAGTTAATGGCTGAACTCTATGATCCAAAGGTTCCTTTCCAACCTGAATGATTCTGTGATTTCTAAATCAGAGCACATCTGATTTCTTCTGTCATTTTTCATCTTAATGACTTTCTAGATCTCACACCACTTTTTGCTTCTCCTTGTTGAATGATATATTTACGCAGGTAAAGTCAGACAAATGGCTTTCTGTTTTCTATAGTTGTGTCCACTTTAAAGCCACTTGTTATTCTGAAGTAGCTTCCCACTACACCTCGATTAAACGGCCTATTGATCCCTGCAGTTGTAAATACCCACAGCTCACTCATTTAGCAGAAATGCAGTTTAGCTAGAAAAAAAAGTCAAATCATATAAATTATCCATCTGGAAATGACAGTGTTCTTGCCAGAACACCATTTGGGACCCATTCTACCCAGCCTGGCCCAAGTCAGTGACACTATAAAAGAAGTCTAAGGAGTGTATTCATTTTAATATATTATATATTATGTCACCAAATTAGTCACAGTACCATTCATCTACAAACACATCATTGGGAGCCATGAAATGTAACTGTACCATGCACCAGCTGTGTATGTGAGGAATTTTTTGATAGAGCTAGCATAGCTGTAATCTAGCATTCGAGGCAGTCTGCCCAGATCTCATCTAAGACTCGCACCTGGGTTTTCCAAGCATGAAGTGTGCCAGCTGCCCCTGATAATCTCTGTCCATTCTTGTGCAGAAGTGTTTGTATATCTAACGTTTTGTATATCAGGAGGATGGAGCCAAGCTCTGCTCAGTGGCATCCAATGATAGGACAAGGGGCACTGTGTGTCAGTGGGAACATAGGGGGTTCCACACAAATATGAGAAGAAACTTCTTCACGGTGAGGGTGACAGAGCACTGGGAGGGGCTGTCCATAGGGGTTGTGTAGTCTCCTTCTCTGGAGACATTTAAAACCCACCTGGACATGTTCCTGTGTGACTGGTTATAGCGGTTCCTGCTCTGGTAGAAGGACTGGATTGGATGATGTTTCAAGGTCCCTTTCAATCCCTGACATCCTGTGATTCTGTGACTTTTTATATGCTTAATGCTCTTAAAATGCAAGAATCTCCAATAAGGGGTACCAAGAGACATGCTCTGGCACTGCTGCAATATATATTGCTGTTATGAGTATCTGTGAAGTCTAATTCTTCTTTCTCCTTCAGTCAGGCTTTGATTTTGCTGAAATCTATCTTGAGGCACATTAAAATTTAGACCCAACCCCAGTACACCTCTTTGAAGTTCACTCTGAAACTTTTAATTAATGAAAACCTAATGATTTCCCACAGAAGTCACAACTGCAAAGCTAAGCCCGTTTGTTAGGTCACTTTATAAGGGCTTGATGGCTAACTAGAAATTTGGGAGTTCCCAGTCAATCATTCATGAAGTGTTTTAAACAGTCTCTCACATCTGCTCAGAAGCTGTGTGAAATGCTCCCATTATCATGCCCATCTCATGGAAGATTAAACCTCTGTTAATACTCTGAGTCGATGGAGGAACATGTAGTTTTTGGATAGCACTTTCTCTGCTTTCCAAACCTCATTGTGGGATCAAAACAGAGTGTAGGAAACCTTTCTACTGCGTGGGATGAAAAGGTTTCCATGGGGTAGATATTTTGAGAGGCGTTACAATTATTCCTTCCAGATGACATAAAAGATTCCTTAGAAGCAACAAAGATGAAGAGTATGAATTATGGAGAAAAAGATTCAAAGATATCACACTCAGAAGTCCCCAGGATGGAGCTGTAACCATTTTGCATTGATCATGCTGTCTTTCACACTGAATTCATGGTCAGTGGGTGCTTCCTGTTTTTCCAGTCTTTCCTGAGCCTCTCTTTTGCAATTGAAGCATGCCTGCAATGCCTCCCTGGCCTGGCTTTCATAGAATCATAGAATCACAGAATCACTAGGAAGGGACCTCAAAAGATCACCCAGTCCAATCCCCCTGCCACAGCAGGGTCACCCAGACCAAGTCACACAGGAACACAGCCAGGCGGGTCTGGAGCATCTCCAGAGAAGGAGACTCCACAACCCCCCCGGGCAGCCTGTGCCAGTGCT
>VZRI01001081.1:45069-55761 GCA_013397515.1 Upupa epops
CTAGACCAAGTCACACAGGAACACAGCCAGGTGGGTCTGGAATGTCTCCAGAGAAGGAGACTCCACAACCCCCCTGGGCAGCCTGTTCCAAAGCTCCGTTATCTTCATTGAGTTTTTTGATTTAGGTTTTGAATATAAACTTGCCCAGCAAGATGCTGTCTTCTATCACTGAAGGCAAAACTGCAGAAGTTGCTTGAAAATTAGTAAAACCAAAGCCAGCAATAAAATACCTTTAATTACTATGTGTTTCCATTACTATAGCTTTATGGTACCTAAGCAAAATTTACCTGCTTTGAATTATGTTCAATCTGTTATCTATTCATTCAAAATTCCTATATTATCACATTTTATATCATGGAAACTCTTGGAGAGAGTTGTTCTTGAAATCAGACTATTATCTGATTTACAAGTACTAACTTTCCTTAAATACTCAGAGTTTATCTCAGATTTCCTAAGAAGAGGGATAGCCACCATATCAATATCAGAAGGAACTTCTTCCCAGGGAGGGTAACAGAGCATTGAAATAGGCTGCTCAGGAGGGTTGTGGGGTCTCTTTCTCTGGAGATGTTCCAGACCCATCTGGATGTGTTCCTGCATGACTTGGTGTGGGTAATCGTGCTGTGGCAGGGGGATTGGACTGGATGATCTTTTCCCTTCCAATCCCTAAGGATTCTATGATTTAAAAAAAATATGGAGAATAAGTGCAGGAGGGAGAGCTCATCATTAATATTTGCCATGCATGGAGGAACATGATCCAGCTATTCATCGTGCTTCTATTTGCATTTCAGATCACTTCCTCTTCCTGACTATTTGCAGAAATTAACACCGTGGTTTTTGCTAGACATCTGAGTTGTTCAGGTGAGGAAATTCCAGCTGATAGAAAGTTTGCCTTAGAGCAAGGAAATGATACCAAATGTAAAATGTAATTAGAAGCATTACGACCAGCATTTAATACAATATGAAAACTGGCAGTGGGATGACAGAAGATTTTCTAAACAATTCTTAATAAAGCCTGTAAATCTCCATATACATTGAGATTTACAGAGCTAATCTTTAAAAATTGCATTTTTATTCAGCAAATATATTGAATATGCTTGAAACTTAATTTAAATCACTTTCTTAGGAGACACATGCCATTCTAAATTAAGATTTCCAACTGTTCTGTGCTTGAATCATCTGGTTGAATCTTCCCTGAAGTGAAATTCCTTACCCAAATAGTCTTTCCAAGAAAGTCAGATTAAGTAAAAAGCAGTGTGATTGTAAAACAACTTCTACCCTGTACTTAGCTACAGAAAACAAAAATGAGAGAGGATTGAGAGTCGTATTTAAGAAATTGATTCAGCAATACTAATATTTAACTTTCATGTTCTTTGCTGCTCAGCATACTTTGCTCTGTGGAATTACGGTTGAAGTTTGGAATGCAAAGCACCCCCCGTATGATTACTCTCAAAGAAGGTGCTGCAAGTGATAAACTTAAAAGGCAACAAGACTCAATGAAAGGAGCATGAGTAGACTGGAGACAGTGAGATGGGAATTGTCTCTCCTTGGTTGTGTGTTTGGATGCTGTCTTTCTGCACAGGAGACTAGCATTCAACAATACGTATCTTACTCCTCAGGTTCTTGAAGGCATCACAGAGCTTAGAGACTTGTCTGGAGAAAAGAAGGCTGAGGAGAGACATTACTGCCCTTTAAAGTATCCAAAAATGAGGTTGTAGGGAGGTGGTGTCAGTCTCTTCTCCCAAGTTACTAGTGATAGGACAAGTAGAAATGGTCTCAATTTGTGCCAGGAGAGGTTTATGTTGGATATTAGGAGAATTTTCTTCACTGACAGAGTGATTGGGTACTGGAACAGGCTGCCCAGGGAGGTGGTGGAGCTGCTATCCTTGAAGGTGTTCAAAAAACATGTAGATGTGGCACTAGGAAAAATGGTTTGGTGGGCATGGTGGCATTGTGTTGACAGTTGGACTTCATGATTCTGTCAATCTCCTCAGACCTTAATGATTCCATAATTCTATGACTCCATGGTTCTTTTAAACTGGTTTTAAATAGGTAATATTTGTTCTTAAGCAGTCAGTTCTAAGGATGTCCTTTAGCAAACCAGCTAGGTTTTGATTTGAGACTGGAAATGCTTTCTCTCTAAGTCACACAACTAATCCCACATACAAGCATTTCCTCTGTGGCAGGGAAGAAGCGTTTTGAACGGTCACAGGGATGTGTTATATGTCAAGTCAATTTATTTTGGGAACCAGTGGATTGAAAGGAAGTACGATGCTGTTTCACAGTTTGTTCCTTCTCTATAAAATTCTCCTTTAAAATTATTAGGCAACGGAGACCAGATGTCTTGCCTTTACCAAGGCAACCATTTTTTAAAGATCCTATTTTAGCCTTTCAACAATTTTTATTGCGATGCTAAAATGTCTTTTCCCCCTCTGCTATTAAGCAACTCCCACCCTGAAGTACCATCTGCTGAGAAGTGCTGAACGTGTTTTCCATTTCCCAGTACCTAAATTTATTCATATAAAGGAAAAGAAATCAGGGTGTGTATATGTTTGTGTGAGAGAAAGGAAATATTATGCTGTGGTCTGCCTGTAGGAAGTAATTAGTAGTAAATACTCCAGCCCTGACTGGTGCAATCTGAACACTAAAATATATCAGTGTGGAATAATTTATTTAGCATTGGATTTATTTTTATATAATTTGATAAAGATCAGTTAACTTTTTATATTCATTTAAGAGACACTGAGATATTTATGAAGATAGGAAATATATTTCCTATAGGATAGGAAGATAGGCAAATGGTATTCAATCTCTCTCTACCCATTTTATTAGTGAATGCATTGGTGGTTCTAATCAATGGAAACAATTACTAAAAGACATTTCAAGAGGTGAGGACTTGAAATTGAGAATTTTTTCAGCTAAGAATTGTGCCTTTCTCAGCTAAGGCACAATTCCAGACCTTTTTTGAGGAATTTTCCCACATTTTCTCATTTTTGTTTTTAAATTCCAAAGCACTTAAAGTATTGTTCTTGGCTTTATTAGTCACCAGCATCGGTGATATTAGAAATGTTCAAAATCAAGCTCAAAATCATGCTGTTCTCAATTTCAGCAGCCTCAAACAAGTAATAACAGCACATCTATCCATCTGGCCCGCTCAAGTATTTGAAGTTGCGCAGAGATAAAATACCATTACTCATAAGATGAGGATCTGTTCCACAAGTGCGAGAGAACAAGATTATCATCATTATCAATTTATTTTCATGGCACCTGGTGAATCTTTTAGTTCAAAATTTTCAATTTTGATGATTAAGTATGTAAATTCAGAGCACGGAAAAAAATTGAAAGGAAACATATTGAGCACACATAACCTTTATTGAATCCTCAGAAATTGCTATTTGCTTATCTGCTTTAATTCTGCTGCTTAAACCCATCTGCTCCATGCAGAACAAAGTCCAAAAAATATTGCCTCTAAAGTTTTATCACTAGTTTTCTCCGCTCTAGCAGATAGTACCTTTTGAATTTTCATAGAACAATAGATTCATAGAATCATTAGGGATTGGAAGGGACCTCAAAAGATCATCCAGTCCAATCCCCCTGCCACAGCAGGATCACCCAGACCAAGCTGTACAGGAACACAGCCAGGCGGGTCTGGAATGTCTCCAGAGAAGGAGACTCCACAACCCCCCTGGGCAGCCTGTTCCAGTGCTCTATTATCCTCCCTGGGAAGAAGTTCCTTCTGATATTGATATGGAACCTCCTCTGTTCCAGCTGGCACCCATTTCCCCTTGTCCTATCACCAGATGACACTGAGAATAGCCTGGCTTCATCTTCCTAGCACCCACCCCTCACAAATTTATAGATGTTAAGGAGGTCACCCCTCAGCCTCCTCTTTGTCAAGCTCAAGAGACCCAGCTCCCTCAGCCTTTATCATAAAGGAGGTTTTCTACTTCCTTCCTTAGCTTCTGTGCTCTATGCTGGACACCCTCCAGCAGCTCTGTGTCCTTCTTGAACTGAGGGGCCCAGCACTGGACACAATACTCCAGATACAGTCTCACCAGTGCAGAGTAGTGGGAAAGAAGAACCTCTCTTGATCTGCTAACCACCCCCCTTCTGATCCCCCCCAGGATGCTGTTGGCCCTCTTGGCCTCAAGAGAACATTGCTGGCTCAGAGTCATCCTGCTGAATTTATCTTCTAGGTAATAATAAAGGTTAAAACAAATTAATATTTACAATATATAGATGTACACAAAATAGGACTTGAGAGTCACAGCTTGATATGAGAAAGCTTCCCACCGTGTTATCTAATCTATTCAGGCATGTATGAGATAGATATCTAACAATTTATTCTAAATACTGTCCTTACAGCACTGAGTATCAAATGAATTAATATTGAAGCACAAAATGAAGTGGATATTTTTTCATATGAAGTGGAAAGTAACTCTATTTTGAATTAATTAATATGAAAACACAAAATGAAGTGGAAATTTTTCCTACGAGGATTAAACTAAGTCTGCAGTTCCTCTCTTTTCCTGCATGGTGTCATTCTTGTTGATTTCTTTCATAATATGCCTCGAACTAAGGGCTAAAACACAGCTCTAAAGGGGTAAAGGTCACTGTCACAAGTGCTAATTGAGGTGCTTTAATACCTGTGGGTTCTTTTCAATGCATTTGTGAAACACACAGAGGTAATTTCCTCATTCCCTGATAAGAGAGACCGCTGGAAAGTAGAGTTTTGGTCAAGTTCAGGTGTAGGTTTGCATCTATGACCCTTTTGCTATGAACCAGCGAGTGGAAGTGTTCTGTTACCACAACGATTTGCAATGACTTTGAAAACACTTAGTATTTCTGAAAACTGCAGTTGGAATGACCATCTTCATTGCTAAGTGAAACCTGCAATATTTTAATGCAGATACTATTTGCTCTCTAATAGTGTGGGTCTAGATGAAACTCGTGTTCTCTTTTGGATGTAATTAGTCCCCAGCTTTGTTGTTCAGGAAAAGCCAGGCACCACTCACCTCTCACCCTGTGCCAGGGGCAGGGAGGTGGACAGGGGGACACCTGCATGGGATGAAAACCATTTGGCAAGGCTGTTAGATAAAAGGACTACTGTGGAGAGAAGGAGACCTCCCAAACGAAAAAGAGACACATTTCAGAGATGATCACTGGTGCAATCAAGCCCACTGCTTCCTGCTCTCTTGCAGCCTCCTCTAAACAAATGCTACATTCAAAATCAAAGGCAGTGATAACCTCCTCCACACCTCCCACTACTCTCCCAAATCAAATGCAAGGTGACTCAAACTGTGTTTTGCACTCCCCAAATCATGTACTTACTTACCAGCTGCTAACCTTGAGAAAGATAAAGGTCAAAGACTGCAAGAGCTCTTCATCCAGAACAGTTTCCTCATCTTTTGCATTTAGCAGTCTTCAACAAGAGCTGGTTTAGTTTTCCAGCACGAGGCTGTTCAGTTCAATGGGCAAATACAGAAAACCTCCTCTATCAAAACAGAATCCTTAATATAAACTTAATCTTGAAATTTAATCTGTACAATGTTTATTCTAACCTTACTCCCCAATCAAGATGTGGGGTATTTTTTTCAAGAGGATAAAGAGAGTCTGGGGGATGGGGTTGAGCGTTTTTTTTTGTTGATTTTGTGTTTTTGGAACTGAACTGTTTCGTTATCCCTAATTATATGATGAGCTACTCAGAAAATAAAAGGCACATTGAAAAATAGCTTGAACAGAACAGAAATAGCCCTAGAGTTAATTATGTTAAAAATACCAAACACTTGTCAGCATCTCATTAACATCTTAATGAAGGGAAATAACCCTCATCTGTCTTTAAAAAGGAAAAAAAATGCTTTAAAAAAAAATAATTCTAGCCTAGTTTGTGAATTTTGCACTCTGAAAGATGTGGATTAGTTCTTCTCATTAAAATCCTTCTAACAGGGTATCTAAGAGTTGCAAAGTGTGAATAGAGCAGTGAGGTTTCTACTCTGGCTGTTATTCTACTGGTGTCCTAGAGGAAGATTAATTAGACTGCAAGACAGTTTATTAATAGGACTTATTAGGGCAGTAGATCTGTAAAAGAAGGGAATGGAGGTTAGACAGCTATGATTTGTGGGGTGATTTGTCCCAAATGACATATAAATTGCCCGTAGCCTGCATTTATTTTCTCAGCCTAATCTTTTCTTTTTTCTATGATGAGGTTGTGCCCTGGTGCAGACAGGTAAGAAGGATGAGTCCCAGATCAGATGCCTCCTTTGATCACGGAGGGTCTCCAAGCCATGATCTTGGCAGCAGGGGTGAGGAAATGCTTCCCCCAGGCTCTTGCAGGGACTGACAGCAGGATGAGAAAAGCAATGTAGCTGCACTGGTCTTGGAAATGGCAATACCCCTGCTGCAGAGGTAACAGGTTCTTCAAAAGTCTTTATTCAGATATTGCAGTGCTGGCACTTTACTCTTTTATTTCAGTCTTTCACAAGGTTAGCATTCATAGAATCAGTGAATCCTTAGGGATTGGAAGGGACCTCGAAAGACCATCCAGTCCAATCCCTCTGCCACAGCAGGATCACCTGGACCAAGTCACACAGGAACACAGCCAGGTGGGACTGGAACATCTCCAGAGAAGGGGACTCCACAACCTCCCTCAATGATAGTCTATTCTATTTTGCTCCTGGATCCTAAAAAATAGTGAGTTTATTCACATTTTTGAAAGGGTTGATATCATTCAGGCTGCATCGTGTCACTTTCCATTCTTCAGAGAGATTTTGAAGCCTCACATTACAAATTATAAAGAGGATCAATGCAGTGCACTGCATGGTTTATTTGAAACGCTGGGGAATTCTCTGTGTAAACACATAAATTGGCAAAAGCTATCTTAATGGAAAACCTGTTATTTTGATTCCTATGGAGTGGAGTACACTTGTGCTTCAGACTTCTTTTGAATTAGTAATGGATGGCTTCGCCACGAAAGCACGCATTGTTTTCCTGTTAGATTCAAATGAAGAGAACTCCTTTTAGAGAATGTTTAGTGTTTCCCTAGCCTTATCAGAAGGACAAACAATACTGCACCATGCGGGAGCACAGGGGCAGAATGCGAGCTTAGGAAGAAGTGGAGCCAGAGAAAGTTTAACTGTGAATGAGGATAAACGTTCCTGGTTATTGATATCAAAGAACATCGTCTTCGCATGATGATGGATGTTAACCTTGCAATCTGGTGTGTCTGGAAGTAGAAGTCATTTTCATGAGTAGACTTGTTTGATGGAAGAAAATTGGGGTAAGAAACACAACATAAGAGTATAACCTGAGTAGGAGAAGCATTAAGCCTAGGTGTTGTCCTAAAGCAATGGTCCAGTTCCCTTTACTGGTACCAATATGTTTCCATCAGGCTTAGTATAGAGTCTTCCACTGCACAACTCAACTCCAAGTGACATTGGAGCATAATCCAAGAGGAATGCTTTTCCTTTTCTCGATGTAACTAGACTTAGGACTGACTCGCAGCTCTTTGGATTCATGAAATAGTTTTTGGGAGCTGGTGCTTATTTGGATTTGTTCTCTCTAGAGAGAAGGAAAGGTGATTCTGGTCTGTCAAATTCCCTGAGCTCACTTTAAATACTAGCCATATCTCATCAGCAAGATTTATCCTTATCAAGCAAAGAGATAGATTCTGGCTTAAAAACTGGAGAACACATATAAAAATGAGAAGTATGTAAGAAAAGAGAAAGAAAACAAAAAGAATGAGGAAAAAACATTCCAAAGTCTACATGAAATCTATATAAATCTGTGAGGGGTGGGTGTCGGGAGGATGGAGCCAGGCTCTGCTCAAGGTCATCTGGTGATAGGACAAGGGGCACTGGGTGCCAGCTGGAACAGAGGAGGTAGGAAAACATTTTAAACTACTTTTTTTCCTCACATCTTGGTTCATTTAGTGATTCAAATCTTTGTTCCATTACTTTTCCAACAGTGATGCTGATACAAAAGAGAAACCCAAACAATTGTATGATTGCTTTTTTTAATCTGTAAAATTATAGACAATACTAAGTGCATTGAACTCTTTAAGCACAGCTAGAAGGAATAACAACCTGATGTTTGAAACAGAAATCACCATGTATTGATGCGCCTAGAAGTAGAGATAGAAGCTGGAAATTTAGACAAATGTTTATGCATAGAGGACTTGAGGAAGAGATTCTCTTCCCAAAAGCCTCATTTTCCAAGTGACTATGGCAGAAGCTATGGCTTCATTTATCTGTCTTGTCCATACCCTTAATTTGTCATGAATCCAGCACTTAATGGTGGAAGAGGAGGATCTTCCATAAAAGCAAGAAATGTAGATGTGATACCGATTGAACTAGTGGTTCAGATGTGACAGAGTAACCAGTAAATGAGCTGTTCTATACCAGAAATGAGAACTCTTTGGCTCTGCTAATTAGATGCAAGAGCAGTAGGTGGATCTTATTTTATAGAAGACTGCCACACTATCGTACTGTCTGTGTAGTATTTTGTTTTCAGTGCTAATTTCTCTCAGATACAGTGTTCAAAAGACTGGGTTTTGCCACACGGGTGCCAAAATCTGAGCTTTATTATTTTGCATTGTGAGTTTTGTGACAGAATCACGCTGCAGCTTGGAGGAGGCTGAGGGGTGACCTCATTCATGTCTATAAATATGTGAGGGGTGGGTGTCAGGAGGATGGAGCCAGGCTCTTCTCAGGGTCATCTGGTGATAGGACAAGGGGCACTGGGTGCCAGCTGGAACAGAGGAGCTTCCATCTAAATATCAGAAGGAACTTCTTCATAGTGAGGGTGATGGAGCATTGGAACAGGCTGCCCAGGGCGGTTGTGGAGTCTCTTTCCCTGGAGATGTTCCAGACCCGCCTGGATGTGTTCCTATGCAGTCTAGATAGTCCTGCTGTGGCAGGGGGATTGGACTAGATGATCTTTCGAGGTCAGTTCTGATCCCTAATAATTCTAAGATTCTACAGAAGAAACAACCAGTGAGGTTCTGAAGGCCATCCTCCCACACTATCAGGGTACCCCAGTAACTTAGTGCCATGGGCTAGGTGATTGAGTTGATGTTAGGTCATAGGCTGGACTTGAAGACCTTAGAGATCTTTCCAGCCTCAATAATTCTGTGATTCTGTAAATTTTCCTGGTTTAAAGACTGATTTATTCCGTTGAGTTTTTGGAAAGCATGTCCTACCATTGATCCACATCTCTCTTGCAATGATACATTAATCCCTGAAATTATTTGTAAGGATGGACAGCACTGAGGGTATCACTCCACATATTTCTCTTGCCCTTCAAACTGAGATGCTCCACATTTCAAGGCACCCAGCCTGCATTAATGGCTTGGCTTGAACCATCAAGGAGCATGGTATAAAGCAAATGGTAACTCCAAATATACTAGTACTGTGTCATACCCTGCCAGTCATATCTGAATGTAATTATAATCACTGTTAGGTCAACTGAAATATTCCCTAATTACCAATAGTGTTAACTTGATCAGAATCTGCTATGATTTAAACATATGCCTAGCTCCTAAAACCTTAGATATATTGCAGTGTGTCCAGAGGAGGACCACCAAGATGGTCAGGGTAAAGGAGCATCTCTCCTATAAGGAGAGGGTATAGAGTTGGGGCTGTTCAGCCTGGAGAACAGAAGGCTCGGGGGGAACTTCTTTTGACCTTCCAGTCCCTGAGGGGGCTACATGAAGGCAGGGGTAGGACTGTTCCAAAGGGCAGGACAAGGAGGATTGGGTTCCAGCTGGGAAAGGAGAGATTTAGGCTGCAGATGAGAAACAAGTTTTTCAATGTGAGGGGAGCTGATAGCTAGAATGGGCTGCCCAGGGAGGTGGTGGGGGCTCCATTCCTGAAGCCACTGAAGGTCAGGCTTGCTGAGGCTGTGACCAACCTGACCTAGGTAGAGCTGTCCCTGCTTGTGCAGGAAGGTTGGCATAGATGACCTCTGAAGGTCCCTTCCAGAGTGGAACAGTCTACGATCTGATGATCTCTGTGGAACATTTTTGCAGTGATTTACATACAATAACAAGAAATACAAGTGTTAGAGTTATACAATTACTAAGTAGATGTTTTCCATGGTTGAAAATATCTGGATATAAAAAAATGTGTGGATTTTTTCCTTGTACATATTCATGGCTTTTTTTTTTTAATTGAGCACATACTCAATCAAAGGCAAATTAGACCCTGTATGATCCTAATTAAAGGGCTACTGCGTCTAACTGAGTGCCTGGATTCAAACATCTTGAACTAATCAACCTTTGTGCACTGCATATTTGAACAGATTTTCTTAACATTTTCTTAAAATTAAAAACATCAGCTGCGAGATCTCATTGCTCACATTCAGTCTAGAGAACAAAAGCTGTTTAAGGGCAGAATGACACCTTTCAAACACTGAGTCATGCTAGTTCTTGAGTGATTTGCTATGTGGTAGTTTCTAAATGAGTCCTAGCACAACATGAGAACATTATGATTACCCCAATTACTGCTACGTGTGAACAGAAGAAGGCATCTGGATGCTCTAAAATTACTAGCACGTATAGGAAAGGACATTGTTCATTCAAATCTAGTCTACATGCAGAGTCTAATTTTATTTGCAGGTAAATAAAATTATTTGAAACAATAAAAACTACATCTTATGAGTATCAGAGAATTGTAGAATCATTAGGGATCAGGAGAGACC
>VZRI01001081.1:55893-84680 GCA_013397515.1 Upupa epops
GAAACATTTATAGTAATCAAAACCAAAAAGAAACCATCATCAATTATGTACTGCTGCACCTCCAACTAGTAACAACACAGCTTTTCTAAAATATTCTCTCTTTGTACCAGTATCTTAAAGAGTGCAGGGCAGTAAGGATGGTGCAGATCTGGAGAACAAGTCTTATGAGGACTGGCTGAAGGAGATAGGGCTATTTAGTCTGAAGGAGATATTCATTCTGCCTACAACTACCTGAAAGGAGGTTGTAGAGAGGTGAGGATTGGTCTCTCCTCACATGTAACAGGTGATAGGACAAGAGGAAATGACCTCAAGCTTACATTAGCCATTAGGAAGTACTTCTTTATTGAAATGGTCATTGGAACAGGCTGCCCAGAGAGGTGGTTGAATCTCATTCCTGAATGTGTTTTGAAGTCCTGTAGATAAGGAGCTTAAGGACATGTTTTAGTGGTGGCCTTGGCAGAGTTGTACCTAGTTGTAAATATGGGAAGAAAACTGCTGTGAGGGTGAGAGAGCACTGGAAGGGGCTGCCCGGAGAGGTTGTGGAGTCTCCTTCTCTGGAGATGTTTAAAACCTGCCTGGTTTGTTCCTATGTGGCTGAGTCTAGGGGATCCTGCTGTGGCAGGAGGATTGGACTGGATGATCTTTCAAGGTCCCTTCTGATCCCTGTCATTCTGCGATCTTAAAAATTCTTTTCCAACCTAAATGATTCTATTTGATATACATGCAGCATTTTTCATTAAAACAGACATTTTCTGTGTCTATAAATTGAAATGCATGTCTATACAATGGAATTTTGCCAACTGAAGTGAATCTGGGAGGAAGATCTTCGGTCTAGTTCATAGACTTTAAATAAGGTAACACCCCACCTCAGTGAGGGCAGTGTCATATCTTTACTGTGAAGCTGGAAGAGATGCCTGGGGCTTGTGTGACTCATGGGGGCCATCTGTGCTGGAAACATCTGTGTGGTCTCAGGATGCTGTCATGCTTTGCACACTGTGCCCGAGCAATGACTTCTGCTCTGCTCAGTACCAAGTTGTCTTCACAGTGTCTGGCTCCCAGGGCAACACACGTACTGCTCTATGTAAGAGAACACACAGAAGGTAGTAAGTAGGATCTACTCACAAAATTCTTGCAGTACAAAGAAATAATAAAGTGCCTATTTTCTTGCAAATCATAGAATCATTAGGGATTGGAAGGGACCTCGAATACAGTGCAGTAATTCAAAGGAGATGTGTTTCGTTCATGGTCACTTGTGGCTGGAACAGACCAGCTAGATCAGAGTTCCAGCTGTCTGTCCATTTAAGCCTATGGAAAAGTTAGAAGAGTCTTAAATAGAAATTTTCTGCTCCTCATCCCATTGATATGATAATGAAAAAAAAATTACTGCTAATAATTCTATTTTGGAACTCACCCAATTCATTTAGAATTAATATCTGCATGTAGAGAATCGAGCTGCAGATGTCCTTTAAGAGAGAATGTATTTTCATCTTTTCTCTTGCATTCAATCATGAGTTTTCAATAACTTTTTCTCAAGCCCTGTACATCAGCTCCTGAAATGGATGCTGTCACCCCCTTCCATGTGTGTGGCTTCTTGGAGGATAATGGGTAGTCATTCTCAAGGTCATCTGGTGATAGGACAAGGGGCAGTGGGTGACAGCTGGAATAAGTTCAAGGTTCCCTATCTATCTCAGCAGGACCTTCTTCCCATGAAGGGGAACGGAGCACTGGAACAGGTTGCCCCAGGGGGGTTGAGGAGTCTCCTTCTCTGGATTGTCTCCAGATGTGTTCCCGTGTGACTTGGTGTGCGTGATCCTGTTGTGGCAGGGGGATTGGACTGGATGATCTTTCAAGGTCCCTTTTGATCCCTAATGATTCTAATGATTCTGTTAAGGACATTGGCACAAGAAAAAAATACCCTGTTATTTCTCTTTCTGCCCTTGATTCCATCAGCTGAGCTGAGATGAACACAAGCTCTGTTTCCATCTGCTTAGAGTTGCCAGCCTAATACCAGATATCTCATATGATGACTGACTACTGGGCTTCTTGGATCACTAATGGAGCTGGAAATTTGTCTCTTAATTTCTCATGGTTAAAGATACCATCACAATAGATCGTAGCTTTCCTAGATGCCAGTTTATCATTACTTCTTCACGTTTGGGAATAGGGTCAACAGTGCCAGGGGACAGTCAGAAAAGAGAGTAGAATTAATGAGTGATATGAGAGTGTGGACTTGAAAATCTCTCTAAAAGCACATCTCACAGCGCTCCCACAAATGCATTCTCACATACATTTAATTTTATCTTTGAAATAATGTCTTGGAATATTTTTAATGCCAATTTTTATGTCCTATCCATACAAATCCTTTGGGATAGACCTTCCCCTGCCTTCACATAGGTCTCACTCAGATACAGAAAGGTCGGTAGCTGATGGATAGGACAAGGAGNAGAGAAAGAATATACAGCAAGAAAAATAAGTGTATCCCTAGCTTGTGTTCTGAGTAACGAAGAGCATCACTAATGATAATCAACAATATTAAGGCCTTTCGATCTGCTAACCACCAAATCCTTAGCTAGCTTTTAACCACTGAATTATGTGTGTGGAGAAACCCTTCGTTTTTAGCTTATAGAATAAAATTTCACAAAAGATAATCCTCAAGCTATTTATAGGAGAGCTGTTTCACAGCAAGATTTATATTTGTGACGGTTTTCCTGTGAGAATTTAGCTGGGCAAGCTGACAAAGTGCCATGTGTCAGTACTGGGGAAAAAAAANGCCTTCTTTTCACCTTCCAGTCCCTGAGGGGGGCTACATGAAGGCAGGGGAAGGCCTATTCCAAAGGGTTTGTATGGGCAGGACAAGGAGCACTGGGTTGCAGCTGGGAAAGGAGAGACTGAGGCTGGAGATTAGAAACAAGTTCTTCAATGGGAGGGGGGTTGATGGCTGGAATGGGCTGCCTGGGGAAGTGGTGGGGGCCCCATCCCTGGAGTCAGGCCTGATGTGGCTGTGAGCAACCTGACCTAGGTAGAGATGCTTGTGTAGGGAGGTTGGCCTAGATGATCTCTGGAGGTCCCTNGTTACCTCATTAAAGGAGCAAAGAGAAAGAATATACAGCAAGAAAAATAAGTGTATCCCTAGCTTGTGTTCTGAGTAACGAAGAGCATCACTAATGATAATCAACAATATTAAGGCCTTTCGATCTGCTAACCACCAAATCCTTAGCTAGCTTTTAACCACTGAATTATGTGTGTGGAGAAACCCTTCGTTTTTAGCTTATAGAATAAAATTTCACAAAAGATAATCCTCAAGCTATTTATAGGAGAGCTGTTTCACAGCAAGATTTATATTTGTGACGGTTTTCCTGTGAGAATTTAGCTGGGCAAGCTGACAAAGTGCCATGTGTCAGTACTGGGGAAAAAAAAGGGGCATTTGAAGGGATGAAGACTGTTGACACAGGTGCCAGGCAGTGCCCTCTCATAGCTGGTGTTGTCCAGTACAATGAGTCATATCAGCTCAGGGAAATATCTCACCCCTGATTACCAAAACCTCTCTCTTTCTGTTGAAAGCTGAAGTCAGAGTTAACAAATTTTGTGCAGGTGAAGAGCACAAAGACTGTGAATCTCCAGAAGTAGACATTTTCATTAACATTTCATTAAAATCCTGGAAGACAGCAGCACTAATAAAGAGCTGGTAAAGTGCAAGAAGTCTGGCATGAAGTGCTCTAAATTACATCCCCCTCTCCCAGATAAACTGCATTGAGTGGAGACTGCTGTCTAGCTGCCTTCAGTCCTAATCCAGGTTATAGCCCCTATCAGAGTACTACTGAAGGTCTGGTAGAAAGAAGACCTAGAGTAGACTCTGAATACCTTTTCCCTGTCTGTTTTTGCAGTTCAGCTTTGTTCACGACCTTGCACTGATCACCAGTGCATGTGGCTGTCGGGAACACAGGTCTAGGGATTCCCCTTGCAGCTGAAAATGCATTGCCTGGGTAGATCATCCATGACTCCTGCTAGTGCTTTGCTCCTATTACATCTGGACCAATCCTTTCTTGCCTGTGTAAGGGTGGAATTGCCAGCCTAAAAGCTGATGAATGTACTTGCAGTTTGCTCTAGACAACTAAAGAAGTTAAAGGCAATACATAACCCCAAGTTGCAGACCTTGGTAGGCAGAGCCTAAGTGGAATTGCTTGTGACAAGCCAATTCTCAAAGGGCCTGATTGTGTGTGACATTGGCAAGGGGGACACACAAATTTGCTCATCTAGTGTCCAAACTCATGGCATACATGAGCGGCTGAACACTCATCTAGCTGAGACTGTCAGAAAAGCACAGTAGTGTTACTTCTGGTCTTCACAGACCAGAAACTGATGCAAAGTGATGCTCACTGTGTTTGCCTGTAAGGGTTGATATCTACATTGATTTTAGTCAGCTGAAGTGAGCTCTTCGTCACGTATTTGCATCAGTGTTGTACGTACTCTGAGAGCATCAGGAGATGAAGAGGTGGGTCTATTAATCACAGTTATGTGTAGTTCTTCTGGAGAAAACTTATACAAGCAGAACATGAAAAGTGCAAGATTGCTCTCACAACTCCAGATGATGCAGCCATGAGTTGGCATCTTGATGAAGGCAACTAATGTGTTTATAATTATGGGAACCAGAAGAGAAGTGTCTGACATGAGCACTGTAGTGGAGGTGTGCTGTGCTGTGCTCCCTGCAGCTCTAACCCAGCACACACCCCAGACAGATACTGACTTTTAATGTGAAGGTCAAACCTGTGTGCAGTGACTACTGGGCACAGACTGTCTGTTTAATAAAGGCAGAGGATGGAGAGAAGAAAGGAGTAGTGTGATCTGGGCTGGATAATCAGAGACAAAGGGGGAAACAGCCACAAAGCATGCCTACTCCAAAATGTAGTCAGAGCCTTAGATCACCATCAGTAACCTGCATATGTCTGTCACTTCAGCAGATGAACAGGGAAGGAAACACTTTACAGCCACTCTAATGAGAAAACTGAACTACAGAATTCTGAGAAACCACATTCAGTCTATAGAGGTGGTGAAGATGAAGATAGCTGAATACACCAGTTTTCTGGGGGCAGCTTCTCCTGCATTGTTAGACCTTCCACTGTTTGTAAAATATTTTATCAGTGACCAAGTCAACTAAATAACAAATCCTATCTTTAACCAGGTGAAATTATAGAATCATAGAATCATTAGGAATCAGAAGGGACCTTAAAATATCATCTAGTCCAATCCCCCTGCCACAGCAGGATCTCCTAGACAAAGTCACACAGGTACATACCCAGGCGGGTCTTGAACATCTCCAGAGGAGACTCCACAACCACCCTGGGTAGGCTGTTCCAATGCTCCAGTACCCTCCCTGGGAAGAAGTTCCTGCTGATATTGATATGGATCTTCCTCTGTTCCAGCTGGCACCCAGTGCCCCTTGTCCTGTTACCAGATGCCCTTGAGAAGAGCCTGGCTCCATCCTCCTGACACCCACTCCTCACATATTTAGAGACATGAATGAGTTCACCCCCTCAGCCTCCTCTTCTCCAAGGTAAAGAGACCCAACTCCCTCAGCCTTTCCTTATAAGGGAGTCTGTTGCCCTGGTTGACTCAAAACTGCTAACACACACAGCTTGGTGTTGCTGGCAAACTTGCTTAGGGTGCACTCAATCCCACTGTCTATGTCTTCTTCCAATACCACTTCCCAAAGGATGCTTTACATCACTGTTTTCCATTCTGCCCTTGACTGCAGGTCTCCAAGTGAGACCATCCAGAACTTATCCATCAAGTTGTCCATCCACTGAATCCATGTATGTCCAATGTAGAGACAAGGATGTTTTACAGTACTGCCGTCAAACACTGTGCACAAGTCCAGGAGATGGCCTCAGTTTCTCTTCAATGATCCACTAGCACAGTCACTCTGTTGTAGAAGGCCACCAAATTTATCAGGTACAACTTGCCCTTAGAAGCCATACTGGGTGTTACCAGTCACCTCCTTTCCCATGCACCTCACTTCGTGATCCTGCTGGGCACAGAAGTGAGACTGACTGGCATGTAGTTCCCCAGGTCTTCCTTCTTTTCCTTTTTGAACAACAATGCTTCTTTCCCCTTTTCCAGTCCACAGGAACTCCACCGGTCTGCCATGGCTTACCAATTATATGAGAAGCAGTTTCATCATTCTTTATGCCACCTGGATTAGGACCTGAGGATTCATCTCATCAGGATTTGTGCACCTTTAGGTTCCTTATAAGTTACCCCAATAACATCTTGGTGACCACAATATGTTTGATGTTTGCTTTTTCATCGTTGTTATTGTATGCACAGAACTGTAGGCAAGCGTTTCACATTGGTCAGCTGGAAATGTTTTTAAACAAACTGCTGCAAATGAGATGAAATTCATTTCTATAGAGCGATACCAACACAAAGCATCATCAGAAGAGAGGAGTTATTCATTCAAAAGTCAGGAAAAAGTGAACACAATCCTTTTTCTTCCCCTTATCTCAGGAATACATCAATTTCACCACAAAAATGAAACAGGATGCCCTTTCTTAGAGGATTCTCACTGATTTCCATGATCAATTCAAAGAAGACTTTATCCTTTAACAGCTTGATGTTGTTTTAAGTCCTTCTCGCTATGTTATCTAAAAGCAAACAAAGCATTAAAACTATTAGTCAGCTTTCATTGCCTTTATCTCCCCCAAACAAAGGAAACAGGCTTTTTAACTGGAAAGGCAAAACCAGTGAAACCAGTGGTGCGTAACACGCCAGACAAACCATACATTCCAGGAACTACTGTTGTGGTAATCTCAGCTTCCAGTAATTGTAGGTATTATGGTAACGGTAAGAACTTCTGCTTTAAAAGCTGATACTGCTATTTTAAGCAGCCCTTAAGATTGCTCCCTTATTACATTTTACTTGTAGTGCAGGCAACTAAATAACATTAAGAGGTAATAATTTACTAGCAGCTCCTGCAACCGCAGGATATCATGGGTGCCTTCAGGCTGTCCAGGATCCCCTGCCCACTTCTGATCACTGTTGACTTACTATGTGTCTGGACTGCTTTTCACACCTCATGTGTGACTGCTTTCTCTCTCCCTGGGGAATCCTTCACTGAATTCTTGTCTTTAAAGTCTGCAGTGTTACTCCTGCCACCCACACACCTTTTTCTTCTGTTGTCCTCTTTCGTATGACCTGCTTTTCCCGATTCTGCATACTTCCTTATGCCTACCTCATTCACCATCTGTTTTCTTTCTCACAAACAGGATAAACTGAGCATTCTGCAGTGCTGGTGTGTCTGGTGAGATTCAAATTCAAAGCATGCACCTTCCATTGCCAGGGTCGTTTGAGTCAAGTCTCCTTACGAGCTGAACTTATAGATATGCAGTCCTTGATGGAATATTTTTCTTCCTGATTTTAAAGTATTAATATTTCCTCTACTTTGGGAATAAAGCAACAAGCATCTACAGTTTGCTTAAAATAACTATCTGCAAGCGGTTTTGTCCTGCAGTGAGGGTAACAGAGCATTGGAACAGGCTGCCCAGGGGAGTTGTGGAGTCTCCTTCTCTGGAGATGTTCCATACCTGCCTGGGTGTGTTCCTGTGCAACTCGGTCGAGGTGATCCTGCTATGGCTAGAGGATTGGACTGGATGATCTTTCCAGGTCCCTTCCAACCCCTGATGATTCTATGATTCTATGGAAGGAACAGAGGTGCAAAAAGAATAAGTTATATTAAAAATTAAAGAGCCTTGTCCTAAGAGATATTTTAAACATCTGCTCTCTATCCTCTGAAACCTCTGCTCTCCAGTCCTTTAGGTGACTTGTGCATTACAAAATGCACAGACACGCAGAGACAATTGAAGAGATGTTGGTTCTGTTAAATCTTTAGTTAAATCTTTACTGTTCTACTGCAGAAATGTAATCACCAGAACAACTAACAAACCTTTGCTTGCTGAACTTATTGAGGACTAAGAAGATCCCTTTCTTGATTCTATAGGAGAAAATTAATGTCCCATAAAAGTCTGTGACTTTTGAAGCTAGAAGTAAACTGTTCCAATGGTTTTTTCTCTCTTCTCCCTGTGCTACATCTCCTCAGGGTGAAAGCTTTGTAGGAAGGTGGTGGAGTCACCAACTGTGGATGTATTTAAAAGATTTACATACATGGTCCTGAGGAACAAGATTTAGTGACCTGGCAATGCTGGGTTAATGGTTAGGTGTAATGACCTTAAAGGTCGCTTCCAACCCAAGTGATTCTGTGAAAGAACCCATGCTGATGCCTTTGGCTGCTCACTTCTTGCTCTAAGATCATTACAGGGACTAAACCATCCAGCTTTGCTTAGAGTAGGGGAACAAGGATCAAAATTACTTGTGAAACAAAGACGGTTAGCATAATTTGACCAGACATCACGGTGACTGCACACCACTGAAAGCCTGAAACAAAAGTACATTAGCTATAAAAATAATGCAAAGTCTTCATTTCTCATCGTTCACCTTCTCCTGAGGTGCTAATGGCATGGCCGACTGGAAGGGCAATACTCAACACAAAACCATGTGTTGTTATGCAACAATAGGTGTTCTGCCTTGCAGCGTAGTCCTGCCTGCATGGATGCCTGCATCCAGCATGTTGATCAGTCTGTAGTATTGTCCTTCCTCTTACTGTGTGTTCTGGACATTCAGGGAGCAAAAGTCCTATTAAGCACGAACGCAAGACTGGTGAAGTCTCATTTCTATTTAGAGGTGGTCAGTTAGCCTGAGATGTTTTGCAAACACTTTATTGACCTGGCACAGAGGCAGGAACCTCATCCTGAGATCATGGTTTGGCATCTGACATCGCTCCTGGCACAGGATCAAAAGAGCTGAGTGGAAGGATCAATCTCTCATCTGGCTGTGACAGTTTCAACGCAGCAAAAAGTACTAATGGCTTTGCAGGCTTCCTGTGGGATCAGGGGTATCTGTCCATACCATTCCAACTCGAGGATTCATTATACTTAGGCAGATCTATCTATTTATCCTAAGCAGGGAGTAAACTTCAGTGCCATGGGAGTGTGACACCACGATTCTTCACCATGGCTTCTGTACAACTGGGCAAAGCTATTGTGTTGTGCTTGACCTGGCTCAGGTCAGCTGGGGCCAAGGTCTTGTTTCAGTTTTAATGACTGTGGAAAAGTTGGCTAACTAAAATATTTGAAGGTGCCCAGTGCACTTGTAAGATCAAACAACTATTGAGAGAAAAAGAGAAGCAATATGAGGTACAGCAAGGGTCAGTGTACAGTCCTGCATCTGGGTAAGAACAACCCCAGGGACCAGGATAGGTTGGGGACTGATCTGTTGGAGAGCAGTGGAGGAGAAAGGGACCAGGGGGTCCTAGTGGACAGCAGGGTGACTATGAGCCATCAAGGTGGTCTCTCCCTGGCTAAAGGACTTGAGGAAATCATTTTGACTGTGTGACAAAGCTTGTAACAGCTGAAACTCAACAATTTGGAAATGCTATAAAACAGAGAATGCCTGATACACCATGTTCAAATCTCAGCAGCAATGAAGTCACGTGAAGCATTGCTCCTAACAACTTCTAGCCTCTTGTAGAAACATTAACTGAGGAAAGAACAGGTTAACTGGGTATATAACTTTGAATGTGTGTTTGCCTGGGGTCTGTCCAGCCTGGACATTGAAGGTGCAAGTGGCTACTGAGCTAGTAAAGGGTTCAGAACCTGTATTGTATGAGGAGCAACTGAGGGATCTGGGGCTACTTAGCCAGAGAAGACCTTCTTGCTCTCTACAACTACTTGAAAGGAGGTCATAGAGAGGTGGGGGCCAGCCTGTTCTCCTTAGTGGCCAATGATAGGATGAGATGAAATGGCTTTAAGCTGCACCAGGGGAGGTTTAGGCTGGATGTCTGTCACTGGAACAGCCTGCCCAGAGAGTCACCGTACAGGTGTTAATGAGAAAGGTACATGTTGCATTGGGGGTTTAGTGACTCTGATAAGCCTGCCAAAAGGATGGACTCGAAGATCCTGAAGGTGTCTCCCAGCTGAAACTGTTCTATGATTCTATGGTTCCGTAATGTTGATGCTTATATACAACTATGATCATCAATGTCATCACTTAGAAAGTGAAGTAAAAGTAAGAGCTAATACACTAGGAGAAAATACATGGTCAGAAAAGAACAGAGGCATTTGAGAAGTTGAAAATTAAATGGAAGAAGTCACACTGATTTCATTTTTGGCTGCTTACAGACAAAATTGTCCCACTAGTTTTCACTTGCCTCCTTTTTTAAACCTGAAAAGTACAGATCCTTTTTATGAAGTCATACTAATTTTTCTACTTTGATGAGAGATCACATACCGTAGCTGTTCTCCTCATAGCAATTTAAGTTTCAAAGATATTGCCCTGTGAGATTTATTTATGTTGAATTTCAGTCAACACAAACAAATCCAATCTAAATAATTCTGTGCATCTTCAAGTTCATATTTTCATCTACACATAACACAAAGATATTTTAGTGATTCTCTGGTTAAGAAAATCTTCATTATATAAGAAAATACTTCATTACAGAGTCCAGTGCAAAGTCATGAAGCTGATGAAGGAAGTGCAGCATTTCCCTGATGAGGAAAGGTTGAAGGAGTTGGGTNGATTTCATTTTTGGCTGCTTACAGACAAAATTGTCCCACTAGTTTTCACTTGCCTCCTTTTTTAAACCTGAAAAGTACAGATCCTTTTTATGAAGTCATACTAATTTTTCTACTTTGATGAGAGATCACATACCGTAGCTGTTCTCCTCATAGCAATTTAAGTTTCAAAGATATTGCCCTGTGAGATTTATTTATGTTGAATTTCAGTCAACACAAACAAATCCAATCTAAATAATTCTGTGCATCTTCAAGTTCATATTTTCATCTACACATAACACAAAGATATTTTAGTGATTCTCTGGTTAAGAAAATCTTCATTATATAAGAAAATACTTCATTACAGAGTCCAGTGCAAAGTCATGAAGCTGATGAAGGAAGTGCAGCATTTCCCTGATGAGGAAAGGTTGAAGGAGTTGGGTTTCTTTAGCTTGGAAAAAAAAGGAGATGGAGGGGTGGCCTCATAAATGTTTACAAATATGGAAGGGATGGGTGTCAGGAGGATGGAGCCAGGTGCTGCTCTGTGTTGTCCAATGATAGGACAAGGGGCAACATGTGTCAGCTGGAACAGAGGAGGTTAAACATAAATAAGAGAAGAAACTTCTTCCTGATGAGGGTGACAGAGCACTGGAAGGGGCTGCTCAGGGTTGTGGGGTCTCTGGAGATGTTTAGAACCCACCTGGACTGTTCCTGTGTGACCGGATCTAGGGGATCCTGCTGTGGCAGGGGGATTGCACTGCATGATCTTTTGAGGTCCCTTCTGATCCCTAACACTGTAATTCTGTGATTAGTGTGGAAGTTAGTCATCTTGTTCTGGTCTTTCACTTAAAAACAAGGAAGTGTTAATTGATGCTCTTAGACTCACAAATACCATTTCATATATTATTATTATCTATTATCTATTATTTATTATTATATAGATCTACAAAATATCTACAATTATACATTATATATGCTATTATTTTATATTGCATATCATTATATGTTATGTACTACTCATATTAAAAAAATATAGAGACTATCACACTAAAGAACATGTTTTTTTCCAGTTGTGCAAGTCAGTGACAATACAAGGAATTCTTGGGTTACAATCCCAAAGTGAAAAAGCCTTACTACACAGTTAACTGACTATATGCATTTCACAAGTGATATGTATCAATGCTTCATAAGATTTAGACAGTATCCCTTTTCGCTAGTAATGCAAAGGCATGAAATATGAGCAGAAAAGCAGATAGAATTTCTTCCTGCTGGTAGAAGGTTAGCAGAAAGACTCACCCTTGAAGCACTAGCATTGTTAATGTGAAAATAACAGGGCTATTTCCACTCTAACAGCTATGTGCTACCTCATTATTCATTTATATTTTAATAATTTTATTTTATAATGATGAAAACATTCTTTCCTCTCCCATTTGGCTCCTTCTGTTTTTGAGGGCAAAGACAAAGAGCTCTGCACTTTGGAGAAGATGACAGTATTTTCTTGTCTGAACTTCTATACAATAGTGTCATGTCTTGACATATCTTCCTCTTCATAATAATGAAAACATTTCCACTTTGTGCTGACAATGTCCATTCTGTGAGAGGACTGATTTTTCTGACATCACTTCCTGAAAAAAAAAGGTGTAGATACCAAGCCTTTATCATAGAATCACTAAGGGACCTCAAAAGATCATCCAGTCCAATCCCCCTGCCAGAGCAGGATCACCCAGACCAAGTCGCACAGGAACACAGCCAGGAGGGTCTTGAAACTCTCCAGAGAAGGAGACTCCACAACCCCCCTGGGCAGCCTGTTCCAGTGCTCCAGTACCCTCCCTGGGAAGAAGTTTCTTCTGATATTGATAGGGAACCTCCTATTTATATGGATCCTTCTACATTCATGTTCATGTCTTTATTTATTATCTCTATTATATTCAACTTTATGTTCATTTCAGATAGACAATTTTACTCTCAAATTGCATAGCGCTCATAGGTAGCAACCAATGCCTTCTTTAGATCACTATTTCCTCTACAGTAACCTAACAAGGATTGCACTTGTTGACCTTTTTGGCAAAGAACTCCGATGAGACAGGGCAAATCCTTGATCCTGAAAGATCATCCAGTCCAATCCCCGTACCACAGCAGGATCCCCTTTCACACAGAAATACTCCAGGAGGGTTTGAAATGTCTTCAGAGAATGAGACTCCACAACCTCTCTGGGCAGACCCCTTCCACTACTCTGTCACCCTCACCAGGGAAATTATTATTCTCATCTTGATGTGGAACCTCCTCTGTTCCAGCTGACACCCGATGCCCCTTGTCCTGTCATTGGGTGACACTGAGCAGGGCCTGACTCCTTCCTCCTGAGCTTGGAGAAGAGGAGGCTGAGGGGTGACCTCATTCATGTCTACAAATCTGTGAGGGGTGGGTGTCAGGAAGGATGTCAGGAGGATGGAGCCAGGCTCTTCTCAAGGTCATCTGGTGATAGGACAAGGGGCACTGGGTGCCAGCTGGAACAGAGGAGGTTCCATATCAATATCAGCAGGAACTTCTTCCCAGTGAAGGTAACACTGGGAAGGTAACACACTGCCCAGGGGGTTTGTGGAGTTCCTTCTCTGGAGACGTTCAAGACCCACTTGGATCTGTTCCTGTGCAACTTGGTCTAGATGATTCTGCTGTGGCAGGGGGATTGGACTGGAGGATCTTTTGAGGTCCCTTCTGATCCCTAATGATTCTATGATTCTTGCTGGAGAATTTCCCCAGCAGTGTAATTTGAATGATGAAACCTTAAATGTCTTGTAATTCTTGACAAAAAAGCCCTCTGGCTACTCCTGTACATGCGTGTAAATACAGATGATCTGCCAGATAGGTTCTGATTCTGCATAAGGGAAAATGATGACACACACAAGCCTGCAGAGACTTCTGTTTATGGCATGAATAGTAACCATAGTCAGATGAAAAAATCTCATAAAAATCCCTGTTTTCTAAAATAATGATGAAATGTTAAAGTTAGTTCTCTTTTACTTATGCACTAAACAAATTGACGCTTTTTGGTGCCTGTTTCTAAATACAGACACACCATGTTGACACCGATGGATTCTTATTATAACAACCATGGCAAGAATCGCTGATACCAACTAAAAATATCACATATGCCAGCGAAAGCAAAAGTAGCAGTAAACTCCAGATTTTATAGTGTCGATCCTTAAGCCAAGAAATTCCATTTCGCCCTGAAACAGTTTATTGTGCACATGACATAAGTAATGCATCTCCCATTCTAGCCGAGGCTCAACAAGAGGAGAGCATCGGTGTATTTATAGAACTAATTGACAAGAGATGAATTGCTCCTATTAACAATACAACTGACTGAAGCAGAGTAGAGTGCCTGACAAAAATCATTCTCATTCTTCCTATTCAATCCAAAAACTTATTCTTTTCTCTTGAGTAGAGCTGGATTCACCATATTCATCCAAATATTCAGTAAGTGACAGGAATTAATCTGCATAAACACTTTAGGGTTTATATCATAGAATCATAGATTGTTAGAGATTGGAAGAGACCTTAAAATCATCCATCCAGAGCAGCATCACCTAGATTGAGTCACACAGGACCATGTCCAAGCAGGTTTTAAGCATCTTCATAGACACAGATTCCACAGCCTCTCTGGGCAACAACTATTTTTAAAAGCTGTTGAAAGAATAAGACAAATAATGAGGCAAGAATATTTAGCTTTAATTCAAACCCACAGTAAACTAGAAATCTGATTTGCTGGGTTCTGCTAACAGTTCTGACTTCTGGACCTATTGGACTTCACCAAAGTGAAATGAGTGTTTGTCAGACTTTGTCAGTCACAGAGAATGAAAACCCAAAGCTCTTTAAATTCTAAACTCTTTGTTTACCATGGGGTAATGTCACCAAACTGGGAGAGGGGAGGTTTAGACTGCAAGTCAGTATAAAGTTCTTCACGATGAGAGTGCTGAGACACTGGATGAGGTTGCCCGGGGAGGTTGTGGCTGCCCCCTCCCTGGAAGTGTTCAAGGCCAGATTGGCTGGAGCCTTGAGCATCCTGGTCAAGTAGGGGGTGTCCCTGCTCATGGCAGGGGGGTTGGAACTAGATGATTGAGGTCCCTTCCAACCTGACCCATTCTAGGAATCTATGAAATTATAATTACTTGACATTTTCAAACTAGCCTTTTCCTTTCAGTGGGCAATTTATTTAGTAGTATTTCTGTTAGCTGATGAACAGTGTCTGTAATGGGATGATTATGAACACTGGTCCAACTTGATTTACATATGAACTCCAAATACTCTGCAGTCAGTCACTATCTGAAAATTACCATCTGAACATCCCAAAGCCCACATGTAACATGCCTGCAGCAAGTCTCTAGACTGTCCCCAAGCCATGCTCAGTATCTCCAAACTAATGGAAAAGCAGACTGCCAATACAGTTTAGAACTGCCCTCCTTTCTGACTAATCTACTATTAATAATGATCCCCCTACACGTTTTTGCAGGCGTTGCAATAGTGAATATTGATGCTTGCATTTGAGTCAGACTCCACATTGTTAACTTTATTTCACTCACCTGATTTTCCAGTGGGGTTTAACAGCCTGGGATGTTATTTATGTTCTTTGATTTTTCCCTTAACCATGCTGCAGATAATCTAAATCATGAGAGATTATATCATTTGTAACTCCAGGAGTAAAGGCTTTTTGGTAATGGATGAGGCTGTCTCCTCGGTACTTGTTTAATGTATGTTACAGCCCTGCAGGTTCCTCCTTGGAACTGTAAATACACTGATCTAAACCAGTGAAATCTGGTTTTGTGTTGCCTTTAATCTGCTTTGCTCTAGTTCCTTCCAGAATGAAGAAAAATATATTGAGGAAGCTGAAGCAGACTTTTAATGGAGTGAAAGAGCCTCCAGTGTAGAATAAGAATTCAAGGATCCCTTCAGCTCCTTAAGGTACATTACTGTTGTGCCTCAAAGCAGCTGCAAGCCTAGACATGTGAATGCAAAAGTGGCAGGATTTAAATAGGGTTATAAAATGTTTACACACTTCTCAGGGTACAAAATGTCTACAGAACAGGCAATGTTATTTCTGCCTTCCGCATACTCAGCAGAGCTGTAGTTCAGGCTTTGATATGGCATCCTTGGTGATCACTCTGGCTATTTTCCATAGATCCTGCTCTGCAAAAGTGATCCCTGTTGGTCATGGATAGCTTAAAGCACTTTTCATAGAATCATACAATCATTAGGGATCAGAAGGGACCTTGAAAATCATCCAGCCCAATCTTCCTGCAACAGCAGNAATTTTACTTGTTTCAGAAGAAACATTACCATTTTACTGTGGATTTACCACAGCTCAGTCATGACCTTTCTAACCAAGTGGCACATCTCTAACAGTGAAGTCATGTTTCTAAACTCTTGAATCTGAATGGTGGACCACAGCTCAAGTTCACCTGGTTAGATGCCTTCATCCAACAGATTGAATCGTAGAATCATTAGGGATTGGAAGGAGCCTCAAAAGATCAGCTAGTCCAAAACTGAAACACAAAACAGATTCATTCATACTCATGGTACATGGGTATCTAACTGGGCAGGAACTACACACGAAACACAGTTAACACATTAATGTGAGACAGACAGCAACCCCCCTCAATTATTTGCTCATTTCATAATCCAGATAGCTATTAACACAGATAAAAATGGTTCATTTGAAAGACAGGTCTTACTGAAGGAGATAACTTTCTAAAATTAGTTACTATATCTGTTTTTAATATAAAAACCTTCATTCATTTTAGAAAGAAAATGCTCAAATGCTCCAGTCTACTGGCAGACAGTTTCCCCCCCTTTAAACTATTGTACATTTAATGTTAAATCCATAGCTTAAACTTGAGAAACCCAGATTTCCCAGCACTGTTCTCCCTTCTGAATGAATGGCATATAGGTCTCAGGTGGATGAGGTGCATAGTAAAGTAATATAACATTATTTTGGTGATGCCAAAAGTATGGAACCTCTTACAACACTCTACTAGAATAAATTTCTACTATCAGTACTGATTTTTGCAAATATATGCTGTCTGGAAGTGCTCATCAGTTGCTAATTAATGGATAGGATTGTCAAGCTGCTTGTTGGGACTAAATCTATCACAGAATCACAGAATTATTGAGGCTGCAAAGGACCTCTAAGACCATCAGGTCCAGCCTGCGACCTAACATCACCACAATAAATAAATGAATTGTTATTTGGGGAGAACATTTAGCAAAGTCATCTCTGGTTGTCTGTGCTCAGTCCTGCAGCATGGTGAACGTTTTGGTTCTGATACAATAGCTATAAACATGTAGGCACTCACATGGTGGTTAGTTATGATAATTTCAATTTACATTACTAGGAGAAAAATGAGTATTCAAGACATCCATGCTGACAGCCATAGTACAACGAGAACTTAGACGAGACCTTTCAGGACTCCCTTCACTAAAATAATTTCAATGGAAAATGCATAAAAACCTATTAAGCCTTACAGAGCAGAAAATTAGTGATCTGTATGACTGTGTAATTGCTACTTTAGATCACAGTAAAATTGCTTTGTCATTTACTTTCAGCTCTTGAGAAGAAGTATTAGTGTGTCGCTCTCTTGTTCATCTGAATGTCACAGCTCTCAAGACCAATGTGAGGTCAGCTTCGCTTTTCTGTCAGGTAAATAGAACATAGAATCTTGCAGGTTGGAAGGGACCTCCGAAGATCATCTAGTTCAACCCCTCCTGCAGTAAGAAGGGACTCCCTCTACTAGATCAGGGTGCCCAGAGCCTTGTCCGAGCCTCCCCTTCAATATCTCTAGGGATGGGGCCTCAATTACCTCCCTAGGCAACCTGTTACTGTGTTCAACTCCCATCCTGCTAAAGAACCTCTTCCCAACATCCAATTTAAATCTACCCTGTCCCTACCCCAGTCTTAATCCTTCCCCTATGTCCTAGGACCTGCTGTTGCATGAGACCCTTTCATCTTTATCCTACCCTGTCTCGTGCCAAAGGCAATGCTCCACAGCACAGGGTTTGGGGATCAGCAGGGATGGCAGCCCCGTAACAAACCTGTATGAAACTCCAGCACTTTATGGAGGCTGCTCTTGACCTCATAGATCCTGGATTAAAACTCTTGCTGAAAGCTTACTTGAAGTCTCTAGCTACGTGCTACTGCATGTGTGTTTATGCATGACACAAGTATCTACACGAGTGAGGTAGTTTTTCTCATTATAAAGTAAACAACAGGGTTAGAGGTAAATATTTCCTAATAAAAAAGAAACTCCCAGAAAATCTTTCTGAGAGGATATGCATAGACTGCCCTTTCCCTTCATAACTCATTACGAAATCAAGGAGAGAGCATAAGTTTTGGGAAATCAACCAGAGACCTTGATTTTATTCCTTATTATGACATTGTCTAGCTGGATAAACTTAGCCATCTCACTTTGTCATTCTGTAATTTTATTTCATCTCCTGTCTCATCTGTGCAGATTGTCCTCTCAGGAAAGTGTAATTCCCTAGCTGCCAGTCTTTTCCTAAGTAGAATAATGCAAGGCTTATTGCGCTCCATTCTAGGGTATTAAGGATGTTTATAGCTCCTGATGTAGCTCGGTGTCTGTGTATTTCATTGCTCTTTAACTTGCCTACATCATTTCATTCTGAGCATGGGTAGGCACAGAAGCCAAGCCTTTTGGGTGAAGCACTCCTACAAACCCAATAGTCAGGGAAAAACAAAGATCCTCTCAATGGAGTACATGTGATTGTTGAGCTGCTCTGTGGTATCATCGAACAACAGCAGTATCACAGTATCAGTAATGATGAGGCTGGAAAAGACCTTAAAGGTCTAGTGAATGAAGATGAACTTGTGTAAGAGCTGGAAATTAAACAGATGTTAACTGCTTTACACAACGGATACTCCTGATTTCCCAGCAGAAAGTGATCTGACTTCTGATTGCCACAAGAAAATGAATCACTTTTATTGTTGCACAGAATCACTGAATTATTGAGGCTGGAAAAGACCTCTGAGCTCAGCCAGCCCATCGCAGGACCTGACAGCACCACACCAGCCAGACCAGGGCACTAAGTGCCACAGCTAGTCTGTCCTTAAACACCTCCAGGGGTGGGGATTCCACCACCACCCTGGGCAGTCCAGTCCGGGCTCTGAACACCCTTTCCATGAGGAAGGGCTTCCTAACATCCAACCTAACCCTCCCCTGGCAGCTTCAGGCCCTGCCCTCTCATCCTATCACTAGTTGCCTGGGAGAAGAGCCTGACCCCCACCTGTCTACAACTTTCCTTCAGGTAGTTACAGAGACACTGTATGTACTTACTAATATAAAAACTCAGCTAGGTGATGAGGCCAGTCCCAATGCGGCTTTAATTAATGTAATTACACAAACTGAAGTAAAGGAGTACATTAATACTCCATGGATTAGCCAGCTAATTAAAATTTTTAACCTCACCACTGACATATCCAGACAACTGCAGCAAAACACATGAGTGAAGGCAGTGTCCTAGGCACCTAATCACTGGGTAGAGTCAGGCCTTATTTTCCTCATTATCTTTCCCAAAATAGTGTATTTTGCTCAGACACACTGCAGAAATGACTGTAGTGGAAGAACTGATGAAGGTTTTCCCAGTCTCCCAAGTTTCCTTTGAATAGATTCTCCCCTTTTATCCTGTGCCTGGGTGACTGGTGAACAAAGGGATGAGTTTTAGATTTAAATGTCTACATTTAGTGAAGAGAAGGGAAGTCAGGGTTAGTAATTCCTGAGTGTCTGATCTACCCAGATATACTACTGGAAGTGCATAATACTACCCAGTTCTTCCATGAAGCCAGGCCTCCTAGAGGAAAAGTCTGATGAGGAGAGGCTAAGGGAGCTCTGGTTGTTTAGCCTGGAGAAGAGGAGATTCAAGGGGGGGACTTTATCCCTCCCTATAACTACCTGAAGGGTAGTTGTAGACAGGTGGATTGGGCTCTTCTCCCAGGCAACCAGTGATAGGATGAAAAGGAAGGGCCTGAAGCTGCCAGGGGAGGTTTAAATTGGATGTTAGGAAGCCCTTCCTCAAGGAAAGGGTGCTCAGAGCCTGGAGATTTTAGAATGATGTAGGCACAGTTAGAAACATATTTGTTATTATTATCATTAGAAATATCTACCTTCTTGATATCCTGATTATATATTTGAATATTAACAATATTTTTCCTAGTAACTCAATTTTTTGCACTTTTTAACTTTACAGCTAATTTTAAGCAATTATAGAAATGCCCTTTGCTTGTTAGGTTCCTGAGAACAGATTTTATATAGGACTCCAAGCTCATATTACAGCAAAATACGCTCCCTTACCTAGAGAATTCACTTAACACTCTGTCTCCCATCCTCCCAAATGCAAAATTCCTTAGGCTTCAGTTTGAAGAAGCAGCTATTTTGCAGCTGTCTTTGGCAACTCTTTGCCAAGAATTGTGGTAGTGGCCTGTTACAAGAGGAGTTCCCCAGGGCTCAGTACTGGGGCCGGTTGTGTTTAACATCTTTACCAGTGATCTGATGAGGAGATTGAGTGCACCCTCAGCAAATTTGCAAATGATACCAAATTGGGCAGGTGTATTGATCTGTCTGAGGGTAGTTAAGCCCTACAGAGGGACCTGGACCGGCTGGATTAATGAGCTGAGGTCACTTGTACGGGGTTTTACAAGACCAAATGACTTTGGTCACAACCCGATGCAATGCTATAGGCATGTGGAAGAACAGCTGGAGAACTGCACCCAAAGCTTTCAGAGATGCTAACCTTGATAACCTGATTTAAACCCAATCAAATCTGTCTTTGAAGATGTCAGAAGACAAAGGTAAGCATTATATTTTCTTATTCTACCTGAAATAAAATATAATGCTTACCTTTCTTCATACTCATTAAATCCTTTCCATATCTTTGTCTCATCTTATTATACTACTGTATTGAAATAAACCTCTATCAATGCTTAGAATTGCTTAAATGAGATGGAAATGAGCTGGAGGGTCCTGGCATATGGTCTGTGATTTGAGAAAATGCTGCACATCTGCTCTTTGAGTTTGGCCTTTTGGGATGCTCCATCAACAAATATCAGTAAACCAAATGACTCAACTGTCCTGGAAGTGTGTTACAAGGAAGGTTCATTATAAATCTTTTCTTCAATATTGTTTCAAGAGGAGAAAAGTTACCCCCAGCTAATCCTGAGATTTGCTTACTTGCTTTTTATTATCAAATATTGCTGAGTCTCACATTTTAAGCTTGTAGATACATGACACATACCTCTGTAAATATCACTGGGTTTTACACTAGAACTTTTAAAGCATCATCATTGATTATTTTTTGATTTCCTCGTTTACTATGAGCTAAAAAACTTTCCAACACCAGTAGTGGCTGCTATCCAGGTTTGCCTAGAGATGGTGGTGGGCAAATTATTTGCTAAGAAGTCTGATTCAGAAGCAGTTCAGTTTCAATGGGAGTATAGAAAGACAGCATAAATATAGGGTGGATGAGAAGCCTTGTCAGACTCTTATGGCAAGTTTATTTCATGGCAAGTTTATTTTGAGATCACTGTAGTTCATTCTTGCTGGTGCCAGTCCACATCTCCTGTCATCGCTAACAGTTTGAGTCACTGATTCATAGCTTCATAGATTTATAGACTGGTTCAGGTTGGAAAGGACGGACCTTAAAGATCAGCTAGTTCCAACTCCCCTGCCATGAGGGGACCACTAAACCAGGGTGCTCAAGGCCCCAGCTAATCTGAACACTTCTAGGGAGGAGGCAGCCACAAAAAACCTTTACAAGGTGCCTTTATAGAAATTAAGGAAGCTTAACTTCTACAAAGTCTTAATTAAAATATAAGTCTGTTTTAGAGAAGTATATCTCATAAGAACATAGAATCATTAGGGATCAGAAGGGACCTTGAAAGATGGAGGATTACTATCAGGGTTCCAACTCAAAGAGCTAAAAGTAATCTCTACAATGTTCTCTAGAATCACTTCTTAGTGTTAGAAGTGTTCAGTCCATAATTTATATCTCACTATCTATTAAATACTGCTCAATTGTATTCACTGTGCGAGACTGATGGAAAGGATTATTCTTCATCTCCAAATACCTTTTGGAGACCCCTAGGTCCCTTTCTCCTCTGCTGCTCTCCAGCAGGTCAGTGCCCACCTTATCCTTGTCCCTGGGGTTGTTGTTTCCAGATACCAGACTCTTCCCTTGCCTTTGTTATACTCCGGTACGTTTCTCCCTGCCGAACTCTCCAGCCTGTCCTCTTGCTTTGGAGTCAAAGCTCAGCTGACTTTGATGATCTTTTGACTCCTAATTAGAAAAGCTTTTCCTTAGAGGTATCCATCCTGAATAGACCAATTCAAACATGGGGAATGGTGTATAGAAACTGTGTAATTGAAGACAATCTATAAATTGATTATTCATTCTGAAGATGATTGAAATGCCAGTCTTTTCTGTATCAATAGGAATTTGATTTCTGGATAGGTTTTGTTTATGGGGTAAATTATTCTACAAGTCTTTGTGTAAGACTGGGTAACTGAGCACTGGACCAGACTGCCCTGAGAGCCTGTGGAATCTCCATCTCTGGAGATATTCAAAACTCACCTGAAAGCAATCCTGCTTTAGAGGGGATCTGATTCCAACTCTGAGAATGCAGTGATTGTGTGAATCTGTGAAGTGTTAGTAAATACCCTCTATTCACAATCTGAAGCAAATAAAACTGAGGGGCTTTTTGTATTTATATAAAATTCATTAAGCTTTACTTTGTATAAATGAACATTTTGCATAATTTAATTTAATCCACTATCCTTAGCCCATCTATTGGATCATCGATTTGGTACTTTAATGTCTCAGAATTAACTGAAGTCAATCCTTGACCTCCTATATACAACTCTTAAAATTAAAGTCTAAGCTTGTATATTACATTTAAACTTCTATGAACCCACCTAGCTTATTTCAGGATTGATACTATAGAGCTTAATGGATTCAAAGCTAATTATAAAATCATTCTGAGACAGAACAGAGACAACCAAACCAGATGGAATTCATTACCAATCATACTCCTGAGACTGTCTGGCATTATTAAAATGAATAATATTTCCATGTAGCAGTGTGTCTTTTAATCATTTTCTCTCTGGGTACCAACACTAAAGCTACTTCAATAAGCTTTACGTAGAGGTCACCTCCACTCATTGCAGCAACAGGTTCTGTCATACTTGACTGTAGCATCTTAATTAAAAGGCCAAGTCCAAAAGGAATTTGGAAGCAGTAGGGTACTTAAAGGACATAAACACAGAAAAATAGTAGTGGAGCTAAACAAAAGAAATATAAATGAATGGTAAAAGCTGATGGCCAAGAGAGTGTGAAGTTTTATCAACCAAGAAAGAAATTCTTTATTCTTTTACATTTGAAATGCCCAAGGAAAACTTTACAATCAAACTCCACTTCTTGTTACCACCTCTTCCACCCTAGAAAGAGCAGAGAAGCAGGACAGAAAATGCCATTTATAGATTCTGAGCATACAAAGCTCATTTGGTCAGACTGAAAGGTATGTCTTCATTTCTTACTCAGACAGACACATCCTTAAGCCATGTGCACTCCACAGACATTACGTTTGTGAGTTCAGCCTAGTGTATCATGCCTCCCATCACTACTATCTTACTGGCTTGGATCCACATGTCCTAAAGCTCTTCTTGAGGAATAGAGTTGTTTATCTGCAAAGCTCTGCATTGACATAAGAGCCCTGGAATGCGTTTAAAACTGTGCAAATGAGACATTTCATCACTATGAAATAACTTCTATTAATTTGAGGGATTATCAAGATCCGATATGAAACTGGGCTTAAAATTACAAGTCTAATTATCTCGGTTGGAAACATAGCCAACATATTTACAGGGCTATTGATTATACATATTTATTGTGTAGAGTATCGCAGCTGAAGAGCAGGCTCATGAGGCTGGAGCCATGGAAAAAGAGGTTTGTAATTTATCAATTAAGATAATGATGACTTCAGTTTCCCATCTCAACATTGTGTTACTCCTCACTGCACAACATTCACTCTGCCTTCACACCCCTGCGAGTGTAATGTGGGGTTTAGTGAGCTGGATTGTGAACCTTTGAGTTTCACACGACCATTGTTTTTTAATTAAAAATTGAATGAAAACAGAAATCTGTGGATTTGACTCTTCTGTATCACAGGCAGTGCAGCTACAACAGATACGAAGGGATTTAAAGTGGCAAGTCCTACGTGCAGATGACTCTGTTCAAGTTTAGAGGCACGCACCAAAACACTACTTTACATACTTCTTCATCAATGCACACATTTGCTCTAATTTAAAGCGGAGATCAATGTGAAAACTTTAAATATATAATTTTCTGGTTCTTAGGGGTGCATAATGAGTACTTTGAGCAATACTCCTGGTTTTTGCTGTCGTCTTCTTGGGCAGCCAGTTCCAATGCTCCAGTACCCTCCCTGATAAGAAGTTCCTGCTGATATTTACGTGGAACCTTCTCTGTTCCAGCTGGCACCCACTCCCCCTTGTCCTATCCCCAGATGACCTTGAGAAGGGCCTGGCTCCATCCTCCTGACACCCACCCCTCACATATTTAGAGACAGGAATGAGGTGCCCTCCCTCAGCCTCCTCTTCTCCAAGCTCAAGAGACCCAGCTCCCTCAGCCTCTCCTCATCAGGGAGTTGCTCTCCTTCCTTCATCATCTTTGTTGCTCTATGCTGGACACCCTCCAGCAGCTCTGTGTCCTCCTTGAACTGAGAGGCCCAGAACTGGACGCAATCCTCCAGATGCAGTCTCACCAGTGCAGAGTAGAGGGGGAGAAGAACCTCTCTCAGTCTGCTAACCACCCCCCTTCTGATCTCTCCCAGGATGCTGTTGGCCCTTTCTGATAGCTCTCACAGCCATCAGATGTACTAAGACAGGTAATGAGGAAAAAAAGCCATGAATATGGATCCAGTTAAGTTCCATAACTCCAAAAAACATTCTGAAAAGCCAGAATGCTTTCTATGATTTAGCATGACCAAACCAACGAGCTGAAATGGCATGAAAACCATCAGTTTCTCTAGCTGTGCATTTCTCCTTCATGTATTTAAAACTTAATATATGCAATGCAGCAAAGCAACTGAGCCGAGTTCAATATGAACTGTAAGACAAGCAGATCCCTCACCCTTCTTATCAAGCAGATTGATGGGAGATAGCACTAAAAAAATACTAATAGAAGAAGTAAGCTCATTAACGTGGCAAAAATTCCTGCACTTGCAGCACTAATGTGTTTTTTGGCAGAGATGCAAATACACGCATAGCCTGCTTTCCTTTTCCCAGAGCACGACTGAATTAATGCTGTCACGTTGCTCAGGGTAACAAACTCCCACCTAGGAGTCCTCCCACACTACAAGATCAATGGGACCCTGGAAGCTAGAGCAGAAAGAAATTAGAACGTACACCAAATTGTTGAGACTGATAAAGAAAACACATTTGCCCTTCATGTATTTTTAAAGAGGTTCTTTTTCATTATGACTTGTAAAAGGCTTTTGTGTGAACTCCTCAGACGAGTTTAAAATGGGGTTCTTTTTGCCACTGCTTTTAGAAGTCTGAGCGGTTCCTGTCTTGAGGATGCTAATATTTAAGGATCGTGGATTAAGCGACTCTACTTCTCTTCTTTGACCCAAGGTCGAGTACAAGTAAACAGGCCCTAATGTGTTTGTCTCCTGTGTTAATCATAAAAACTCTTAGCACAGACAATCAGCCTCGTCCCTAAATGCTGTTCCCATCTGTCTATCCTTACAGAGAGCAATTTTTTATAAGGTTTTATTAACTGTGGAAGCAAGTTAATTTTTTTCCCTGGTCCTGTGCTCTACAACTGTGGAATATTAGTTACTGTCTGGAATATATTACTGTGGAATATATTACTGTGGGATATATTACTGTCTCTTTGTTATAACATGTCATGTCTTTGAAACTTTTATGTTCCTTGTTCTAATTTCCTCCCTGACACTGTTATCCTAATGTTTCCACACCAGTCCTAACAACTCCAGTGCTCTCTGTCTGTCTGTATTGTTTCCAAATATCATTCCTTATTGAATTCCTCCTACTTCATTTAAAAATGCATTAAATTGCTCTTCCTATAGCAGAAATACCTTGAAATAGAATAATTACTGTCTTAGCGATAATGCATCTGAAAACGTCACCCACCTTTGCTGGAAAGGTAACGAAGCTGATAATGTATTCCCAGAGGTTGTGTTTTACCACTTCAAGCTTTATTTCAGTAGCATTATGTTCAGCTCATACTCTGGTTGCAGATATGCATTAGAATTTTATTCCTGAATGTGGTATCTGCCCTTAAAAATAAGAAGAGACTCCAGGGAGATCTTAGAGCAGCCTTCCAGTGCCTGGAGGGGGCTACAGGACAGCTGGGGAGAGGCTGTTTACAAGGGCTTGGAGTGGTAGGAGCAGGGGGAATGGTTTCCAGCTGGGAGAGGGGAGGTTTAGAGTGGAAGTCAGGAGGAAGTTCTTCATGATGAAGGTGCTGAGACCCTGGACCAGGTTGCCCAGGGAGGTTGAGGCTGCTCCATCCCTGGAAGTGTTCCCAGTTAGATTGTATGGGAGCACCCTGGTCTAGTGGGGGCTGTCCCTGCTCATGGCAGGGAGGTTGGAACTAGATGATAAGGGATTATTATTTCTTAATTTTGATTTTTGATCAAAACCTGAATAGAAAGTACCATCCCCATGTTTTAGTCTAGTACTCCAGTCTAATACTACAGCATTAGTCATTATTCTTGAAGAGACTTTGCTTACGTGCCTGTTACCACAGGAAACATAAAAGCCAGCATGACAGCAAAGACAGGATGCTGCCATTAAAAGGCTGATATCCAAAGTAACTGATTTTATCTAAAATAAAGACCTTGATTTATTCAACTAAAGAAAGTTTGTTTGTCTAGCCTCATGTTTACCTACTCTGGAAAACTAGGACTAAATATTTCAGTAGAACTAGCAGGCATCATTCCAGTTAATCACGTAAACCTTTTCTTCTTTGAGAATCACGAGTAGAATGATGGTGACTGACTCTCTGAAATAATCTGGTATGTTTTCAGTCATGCTACAATCAACCCCATACATGGGTAATATGGCTCATATGATACTTTCAAGCCTCTTCCCCCCTCCCCAAAATTCACATCTTCTTCATTCAGTTTTGTTTTCTAATTGATGATCTTCCTGAAGCCAAAGAAATTGGGCAAAGAACTTCCTTTCCTGGGAACCACTAAACTGTTTTTAATTAGTTCCTGCTAAGCCCATTAGTGAGTTTTCACCATCCAGTGACTCACGTTATAAAAGGGAAAGCAAAGAAAAAAAGAGTAAAAGCTAAAATAAGGCGAGGTAAAACAAACCTAGCAAGCAAACACCCTGCAGAGCATGAGAGATGTTGAAAGCCTTCTGTCACAGACAAACATCACGCAGCTCTTAAGCCAGGTAATTTAAGAACTGCATAGCTGTAAAAAATAGAGCTAAAGCAGAAAATCCACTCATTGCTTTGAGGCACAGCTGCCTTTTCAATACTGCAGGGTGTTTCTGTAGCTGCTAAATTAATTAAGATAAAAGAATTCTTAAGTGTTGGAAAAAACGACTTGATTTTAAGTTTTTGTTTATTTACTTTGATAAATATTTATTCAGCTTGAGGTCATACGCTTGTAAGTATTACCTTTATCTTGAGCAGGCTACTTCTGTTCAACAGGCTATACCTGTGGCATGAGAGGAGCCAGATCCCCACGGGGTCTGCCCAAGGGCCAGTGGTTCATTTCATATTGGTGGTGTTACCGACACCCCAGCAGCCTGTGCTGGCATTCAGCGAGACCTGGACAGGCTGGAGAGCTGAGCAGAGAGAGATGGAGTGAGGGACAACAAGGGGCAGGGGAGAGTCTGGCATCTGGGCAAGAACAACCCCAGGGACTGATCCGTTGGAGAGCAGTGGAGGAGAAAGGGACCTGGGGGTCCTAGTGGCCAGCAGGATGACTCTGAGCCAGCAATGTGCTCTGGTGGCCAAGAGGGCCAACAGCATCCTGGGGGGGATCAGAAGGGGGGTGGTTAGCAGGTTGCGGGAGGTTCTTCTCCCCCTCTACTTTGCACTGGTGAGACCACATCTGGAGTATTTTTGTGTCCAGTTATGGGCATAAATTTTCATGAAGGGTTTTTCAGCATCACCCTGACCTAAAAGTCCTGTAAGTTTTGTTGCGCCCTGATGTCTGAGAGCAAACTGCTTGCTCCCATCACAGGTTTGGTGGGACAGAGAAACTCAGAGCTGGCAATAATTGATTTATTAAAGATGTAAAAATACATCTATATACACTTCACGTTCACATCTAATGTGTGCATTACACAAAAGTATGGCTTTTATTCCAATATTTGCCTAAATCTATGTCTATTCAGAACTCTCCCCTCCCAAGGGACCATGTGATATAAGTAAAATAGAAGGTCGTTAGCAGTGGTTCTGTCACTCCAAGGGAGTGGTGCAGGAGTGCATTTCTATGGCTCTTCAAACAATCTGCCTGTCTTTCTCAGCCAGTCTTCATGATTTTGTTGTTCTTATCTTGTTCCACTGTCTGGTGTTTAATTAACAGACAAATGACTTTCCAAAGCACAAGGAAAGTGACATGTTCCTTGGTTCCTTGCCTTGACTTAATGGTTCATCACCATAGAAATTCTGACATGTCTTGGGACATCATCTGAGAAGAGGATTTCAAGGTAATCTTGTTCCTAACACATCTGATCAGCTGCCCAGCAGAACAGGACCTGGGGGTGCTGGGAGACAGATGGCTTCATAGGAGCCAGCAGGGTGTCCAGGTAGCCAAGAAGGTCACCAGGATCCTGGCCTGGAGTGTGAGCAGCAGGAGAAGGGAAGTTCTTGTGCCCCTTGGACATGGCCCTGGTGAGGCGTCCTCTCAAGTCCTGTGTTCTTGTCAGGAAGGACAGAGAGATGCTGGAACCAGTCCAGAGCAGAGCTACCAAGCTGAGGAGGGGTTGAAAGAACCACTTGTGTGAGGAGAGGCTGAGGGAGCTGGGCAGGTTTAATTTGGAGAAGAGGAGGCTGAGGGGGGACCTCCCAGCCCTCCACAACTACTGAAGGGAGGTTGTGGAGGGGTGGCTGTTGGCCTCT